>JAOTRQ010072833.1:0-12222 GCA_028565875.1 Hoplisoma paleatum
GCTCCATGCTTGGTGTCAAAATGCCAGCATAGATTGTACTCTTTAATAACCGACATGCAAGAACCTGTATTTGCCTTTCCATCTTTGTTGAAACAGCCGTCCTTCTGCATCAACTTTTTTTTCTGGGTGTTATAGGATAAATATTTGTATGGTATTGTATTTAAATGTTTATACTGCTCAAGTTTATGTAACGGTGGTGTAACCAGATCGGCCCGCGGGCCGCGAGCGTAAAAACAAATAAAACAGCAACGAGAACCAAAGAGACTTAAAATTTCTATAAAATAACATCAAGACCTTCAAAACATAAATAACTTGTTTGCAAATGGAATGTGATAGACCACGAGGTTCCTCATAATCAGGAACAGATCGAGACTTTGGCATGAAAAAACAAAACACAAAAACATTTTCATCTAGAAACAAATTTAAACATCATAATGAAGTTTGTTAGGAATTTTATTCGTGACGTTTTAGACGATTCGGCTTCATTTTATCTACCGAAGATCATGAAGTTCAACATCTCTCACATCAAAAGTTCTCAGCAGTTTAGTTTCATGCCAGACCGGTTTCATGCAAGGCTGGTTTGATGCCAGGCCGGTTTCATGCAAGGCTGGTTTGATGCCAGGCCAGTTTGATGCCAGGCCGGTGCCAGTCCAGATCCAGCAGCACACCTCTGTAGAAGAAGATGAATCGCAGTGTATTCAGATCAAACATCATTTTCTTGACAGCACAAACATATTTAAGCGATTCTTTAACCTTTGACCTGTGATTCTTATGCTTGTTCAGCTCTGGATTGGTTCCAGATGTGCGGGACTCAATGAGCTGGTGAGCATTAACACCGCGACCTTTAATGTTTTACATCTCCACGTTTCCACATTCGTTCTGTCAGCATCCAGGACGCCGCCCACGTCTGATTATTTATTCCTGACGCCTCACGTAAACAAAAACCAGCTCAAAAAGAAAATACAGGTGAGAGGTTTAATGCTCAAGAGTCCAACAGGGTCACGCTAAAACTTTCTAACAGAGGACTGGAATATAGGGAGTTATACACCCAGAATATATAGTTATACACTGTTATATAGAGTTATACACACTTATATATAGTTATACACTGTTATATAGAGTTATACACTGTTATATAGAGTTATACACACTTATATAGAGTTATACACTGTTATATAGTGTTATACACTGTTATATAGAATTATATAGAGTTATACACTGTTATATAGAGTTATACACTGTTATATAGAATTATATAGAGTTATACACTGTGTAATAGTTATACACTGTTATATAGAGTTATACACCGTTATATAGTGTTATACACTGTTATGGAGAGTTATACACTGTTATTTAGAGTTATATACTGTTATATAGAGTTATACACTGTTATATAGTGTTATACACTGTTATATAGAGTTATACACTGTTATATAGTTACAGACTGTTTTATAGAGTTATACTCTGTTATATAAAGTTATATAGAGTTTAAAACTAGATAGAGAATTAAAAACAATGATAGTGAATTTTACTCCAGCGCCCCCTAATGTTTAAAAGGGACTCTGTAATGTTTATTGTCTGAATTCTTTTAAACTTGTAAGTTTAGTGGTATTTGTGTAATAATCAGTATCATCTTTATTTCAGAGGGTTCATGTTGTGTCCACATTGTGTCCACATGACGTTTAATTTGTCACATTAATGGGAAATATTTGTGTGTTTTTTCTTGCAGTAAAAACACGAGACCTTCAGACACGCTGATTAAACAACAACAAACTCTGCGTATGCACATCGACATTCCTCGAGCTCAGCTACTCATCGAGGAACGAGACACCATGGAGACTGTGGGTGAGAACCAACACTGCCGTACACGCGGACACGCGATGCATGGGCACGGGACACCGTCCATACACACATGAACACGGGACGCCGTCCATACACACGGACACACGACACATGGAAACGGGACGCATGCGTCTGCTCTTGTATCTGCAACAGACTGAAGACCTGTTCAGGTGTTTAGTGTATTTTGCCAGTGTGTGTCCCACCCTAACCCTGAATAGGATTTAGTGCGAGACGGATGGATGAACAATAATAATAAAAATATTAAACATTATAGTGCATCATGAACATATTAAGTGTGTAAAGAACAGCAGATTATTAATAATGTGTACATGTGCACTAGAGATTACAATATTTACTCACAATATTTACTCACAATATTTACTCACAATATTTACTCACAATATTTACTCACAATATTTACTCATAATATTTACTCACAATATTTACTCACAATATTTATACTCACCCTGTTTCCAGACGACAGATCTACGGTGCTTCTCACAGAAAACGATTTTGGTGAAACTGCCAAACAAAAAACCACGACAGCAACACACAACGTCCATTATCAGTCCCTCACCTCGGCCACCGGACCCCTGGTGGACGTTTCTGATGTTCGACCCGGGACCAGCAAAAGCAGCTTATCTAGTAAGAAAAGAATCTTTTAATGTTTATATGCTGTACATCCAGCGTGAATCTCAATATTGATCTCGATAGTAAACAAGTAATAACACTAATTATTAATAATAACAGTGACAAGCTTTATCTTTCAGTTATTAATGATTTCACTTTGTCAGTGGTGTTATTAACTGTTTTATCATCAGTTTTTAATTTTACTATAAAGTATTATTACTGTTACCCCACAGTAAAAAGGTCTTGGGTTCGATGCTCCAGGTTCTTTCTGTGTCAAATATTTAAATCCAGAAAGTTTTATGTTGGCAAAATAAAGCAGATTTTAATGTCTCTTATGAATTATAATAAACTTTTAAACCATTTTATGGGATTTCTTTAGTGCCACATCAGTGCTGAGAAATAATTATTTAGTGGATAATAAATGGTTTTTATATATAAATATTATTTTGGACAGCGCTGTGACCGGAAATGATGATTGTTCAAGTTCAATCGACTAATCAGGAATCTCGCAGTTTGTTTCCTTCGGGTTTATGGACCTCCGGGGCCACAACATTGGAGCCCCAGCGCTCCTCGATTCACTTTGAGACACAATTTGAATCATCATTTTTGGCTCAGTTTTTACCTACCTCAGAATTCACTGTTTAGATAAATAAAAGATATTTCAGTGTATTTATTGAGAGTAGCAAAAATGTGTTGGGTTCGAGACCCAAGTTGTGTTATCTATGTCCTTTCTGTACCTGTGTGTGTTTCCTCCAGGTGCTCCGGTTTCCTCCTGCATTTAGGCTAATACAAGATACTAAATGTGGAGGTGTTTGAATGCATTTTAGCGACGCTGGTTTTACCGTGTGATCTGTTTTTCTCACGCAGATCCCACAGCGCGGCGAGCAGCTAAACCCGGACCTGCATCAAGAAACCGATACGCTAGTCAGTGGACGCTGAACCGACCCCACCCGCAGGTCTCCACCCACACACTCAGTACGGACTGGAGGCTCGGAACACCGCGGGTCCCCGGATCAGTGGATAAAGAGAGCGACAGCTACAGCGTCAGCCCGTCGCAGGATACAGGTCAGAGTTCACTGAGGAAAATTCCACTAGCACACCAGTGCTGAGAACCGCCAGGTTACAGGGTATAAAACCACCATTATGTAGACTGGGGTGTGTGGGCTTCATAAACTGTGTAAAGACCCTGAAACGCAAAGAAAGATGTCCAGAATGCATGCTATTGTGCTAGCACACCAGTGCAGAGATTCTGAACGATTGATCGGCTGGCATTATTTAGCTGGCACAGGGTGGCTGATTGGACTTTGTAGCAAGGGGTGTTGTAAAGACTGTTTAAGGATCCTGATGGGCAGATTGCTAGCACACCAGTGCCGAGATTTCTATTGAATACAATGTTATTGTTCACCTCTCTGTAATCATCACATTCAGTTTAATTTGTTTTCAGACCGAGCAAGGAGCAGCATGGTTTCCACGGAGAGCGCCTCCTCCACCTACGAGGAGTTGGCCCGCGCCTATGAACATGCCAAAATGGAGGAGCAGCTCCGTCACGCCAAGTTCACCATCACCGAGTGTTTTATATCAGACACGTCGTCCGAGCAGATGACCGCTGGCACCAACGACTACACGGACAGTCTGACGTCCAGCACGCCGTCCGAGTCTGGCATCTGCAGGTTTACCGCCTCCCCTCCCAAACCTCAGGATGCCTGCAGGGTCATGAACATGGCAGTGCCCAAAGCCCATCGGCCAGGTGAGGACAGACAAACAGATGGATGGGTGCATAGACAGACAGATAAAAAGACAGATATTTGTATTTACTTTTATTGACCTTTATACAAATAAAACATGATTAATTATTTATTTATATTTAAATATTAAACCTTTTCAAAGGTGCCAGTAATTCCTAAGTTCACTTTATCATTTAATGTTGAACTGAGTTATTATAATAATAATAATAATAATAATAATAATAATAATAATAATAATAATAATAATTACAGCAGTTGTAGTTCAGTAATCAGAATGGCTCTGTTTCAAGCCCCACTGATTCAGGTTTATCACTGTGGGGCCCTCAGTATGGTCCTTAAGTTTTTCAGCTGCTTCTGTTTCTTTCTTTAATTTCCTTCGAGATCAATAAAGTGTCTGTTTGAACTGAAACATGAGCGCATGTATGTGTATCTTCTGTCCTGCAGGGGGCGAGCTGGTGCACCTTCCACCGTACCTGCGCATGGATTTCCTATTGAACAGATCGTCCTCGGGCCTGGAACATCAGAAGAGCCGTTCGCTGAAACGACCCAGCCTGGTGCCCGTCCCGGCCGAGGTGTCCGGCGCCCGAGATGCCCAGCAGTGGCAGCCAAGCACCGGGGCGTCGTCCACGCTGCCTCAGAGGGAAGCTGCTGCCTCGGACCTGGCACAGGCTGCCAAGCTCAGTACCTCACAGGAGTCGCTGTTAGACTCACGGGGGCATTTAAAACAGAGCAGCAATCCGTACGCCAAGTCCTACACACTGGTATAACCCAGAGGGCATGGACTGCACACACACACACACATACACACACACGCGCACGCACGCACGCACACACACACACACACACACACACAGTGAAGAAACTCATGCTTGTATATAAAGGCCTGACGGAGGGCCACTGCCGATTCTTTACTTTCTTTTACGCTTTTTTAAACACTTCAATTTTTCAACAAAAAAATTTAATATCTAATGTCCAGATGATCTTGGGATGATGATTGATTTGAGAATTATTATTATTAACATGTTATGATTTTGTACTAATTATGAATAATTTACAGTATGCTAGTGTTTAGTTTGCAGCAGGACCACCGGACATTTTTTTCTACTGAACTTTCTTCATGTAATTGTTACAAAATAAGATGAGATGTTTCGACAAGTCGAGTCTGATCACCAACGTTCCAAAGTTCTCACCGTTTTCAGATTTGTAATCTTTTAAATCTTTCATATGGGTGCATGGGGAGCGACTAATAATCTATCACGAGCTGGAAACATAATAGCAAGAGCGGCGGAAAGATTTCTTCTTTTACTTCTTATTTTGTTCATTATAAAATGTGAAGATTTAGTATTCTTATGATGATAAATCTATAAATGATATATATTAAATGAAAAAAAAATTATTTGTGGGTGATACGGGGAACATTTTCATTTGATTGATTAATAAAAGTTCTTTAGTCACGGTTGCACATACGTTGTTTTAGAAAAGTCATATTTATTATCTGTCCAGTTCTCTAAAGGTGCACGATGGTTTAAAGAGGGATTCTGGTTTATTGTACTGTATCTAACCGACATGGCTAAAAGTATGTGGACACTCTTTCTATTCTTGTTTCTGTCCATGATTGTTTCGTTTGTCTGACCCCGTTTTAATTAAAGAAAGCAACACCCCCACCCAGTTAGCAAAGCTGTGCAAGGACCCCTAGTGGTGATTAGAGAGGTGCTCTTCTGATTGGAAGAGGCGTGAGCACCAATAAACCAAAAACCACTTAAATCAGGGAACCACGATTTTAAATGAGCAGAAAATGCTTGAATAAAAATAAAAAGAGTAAAAACAAACATGTACATGTTGTAAACCACAGTGGGACCAGATGGCTGACAATTCATCACATCAATTCTGAAATGTATTTTTGATGTCAAAGTAAAATCTCATACAAATGTTGTGTAGCTTAAATAAATCTTAAATGAAATATCTTTAAAAAATAAAACTCAGTTTTAAGTTCAGTGCCATAAAGAACGCAAATGAATTATATCCAGGCAGATAAATTAACCAACTTCATAACAAATGTTTTGGACGGGGGAGGCGGGGTGTTTGGTGTTTTGTTGTCCACATACTTTTGGCCATACGGATGAGCTGAACTCGTTTATTCAGGTGTAAATTACTGCCGGTTGTTTACAAGGTAAATATATTCTTTATATGTCCAGGATGCTTTTTGCCTCCTGATGCACTAGTCTGCTGATCGACCTTTGAACCCTTCGTAGTGCACTAGGTCGTGTCCACCCGGACACACACATGCTAGATTTATATTTACTGCATTGCAGTGATGCTCCTCTACAGGGACGAACCGAGACAATCTGAAGAGAACCAGACCTTATAATACACCGCATACAGGGTTTATAAACGGGTTCATGAGGGCTTGTTAATTGTTACAGCTCATTAATAAAATGTTAATAAAAGGTCAGATCATAAACACACACAAGTTTGTGAGTTTAAATCCCAGATATTATGCTCAGACTTTAGAATGTGAACATGGGATCAGTTCTTATGATGTAATGATGCGTTATAACTGTTTATTAATGAGCTGCAGTCTTGGTAGTTAGAGAATTAAACTATTGATCAGAAGGTTGCTGGCTTGATTCTCGACAGATCACGACTGAAGAGCCCTTGAACAAGGCACCGAACCCCTAAACTGCTCCCTGGGTGCCGTGGTTAGAGCTGACCATATCACTCACCACCCATGCTCACTACTGCCCCCTAGTGGGTATTCACTGGTGTGTGTATAACTGCATGAATCGGGTTCAACATGGACGATTGATTCTGGCAGTGGTGAAAAAGATTTTACTAATTACAATCTAATTAAAAACCCTTTATAAGCCATTTATAACCCCTTTAATGTAGCAGCTGTGTTATAAAGTGTAGCCGAACCCCCTTAATCCGGATTATATGTGATGTGTTAGATTTATGTTGGACCCAAGTCTTACCCAGAAAGACAGATGGGTGTTGGTGTATCTGATCAGATAAATCCCCCCTCCCACACACACACACACACACACACACACACACACACACACACACACACACAATTCGTCCTCATGGTTTAATTTTGAGTTTTTTTGAACAGGCTGTTCAGTCCAATAAATATTTCTCATGCAGCATCAAGTGATTAATAAAAGTTCCCCAAATAGTCTGTTGTGGATTCTGATGTGTAATTAAGGCCATAAAAAGTTTGAGGAATATACGAGTGTTTGTTTATGTTGGTTTGTTTATCAGAATTTTATGATTCATTACAAGTTTACAAAATTCATATCAAACGCAGCTTTGTGTCTCCAGTTCACCTCACCTGCATGTTTTTAGATTATGGGAGGACACCCAAAGTAAACCCACCAAGATAAATTGCATGTTCTCCTCATGTCTGCAAGGATTTCTACCAGGTGCTCTGTTTTTCCTCCCACAGTACAAAAACATGCAGGAAACCCTAGATCAGGGGTCAGCAACCTTTCTGAAACTGAGAGCTACTTTTTGGGTACCAACTAATGTGAAGAGCTCCCAGTTTGATACACACTTGTGACATCACACATTTATCACCTTTAATAACATGTTACTATTAATAATGATATTCATCTGTGTGAAGATGCTATTTTTAGAACAGGCACGCGGGCCACTCATGAGGTCCTTTCGGGCACCACATTGGTGACCCTTGGTCTAGACGTACTGTTACAGGTACAGGGTATCGAAATACATCAACCAGAATTACCAACAATGAAAACAGAGAATACAAGTATTTTACTATACAGTTTTAATATGAATATAAAATTATTATAACTATATTTACATACATTGTAATTACTTTAACATTATCACTAAATGTAATAATTACTTTATATTGTTCCATGTGTAATACACCAACAATGACTTCACTATACAACAAGATAACCACTTGCTCTGAACGCTCACTGAGCCACCTAGTGGTGGGTAACATAAATTCAACTCTGTCTCACTGCAGCCTGTGGGAAGGCGTCTCACTCGCTGGTGTCTCAATTGAGCGAGGCCTCGTATCTCTGAAACTTTGTAAAAAACGGTTTCACTCGATATTAAAAATGATACAAAATGGTAAATAATGTCCGAGTTTGAGAGCTGCCTCACTGCCTCGATGTCGAAGTAAACAGCTGTTTATTAAATGAGAATAATTCTTATAAGTCAGGTTATTCCAACATGTTTAGACCTTGACCATCGTGCTTCACTAGCGTGCTAACACAGTTAGCATCTTGCTAGTCAGAACAAGACAAGGTGGCACAACATGTTAGCATCTGGAATAAATTAAACTTCACTAAAATCCACTCGTACAACTTTATATAAATTAAACAATAACTAAAATCTATTAACTCACTTGAAGTATAGTCGCCTTGCGTCAGCAGCCATGTTTATTGTTCTTGTGAGAGAGGAGTTCCGCTATGAATTCTGGGATTGTCACTGCATGTCTGATACAGACCCGTTGTACGCTGAATAATACATTTAGATGTTGTTAAATGATCAGCATCCTCGTTTTCCCAACAGAGCCAATATAAATATAGAATAAACAAATAAATAATGTTTATTATGTAACCGTAACCCAGAACTTTAATAAATTAACTTATTGGTTCTTAGCAGAATGACCAGATTTTTATATCAGTTACCTTGACATGATGAAGGACTGAATTTAGGTCTGAATTATCACTTATAATCAGGATCAAAAGTTTACAGTCTGGACACAAACCTTCTCATTCAGGGTTTATTCTGGATTTAATCCATGTTCTACACCTTAAACATCTCCAGATGCTAGACTGGGTCACATGACCTGATCTCCATGATCACATGATCTAAACCCAGATTAGAAAATTCAGGATAAGATGGACCTCCAAATTAAAGTAAAGCAGATAACAAGGGCTCAGTACCTCTGGAAGTCTTTTAGGACTGTTGGAGAACCGTTACAGTCCAAGTTGTCATTAAAACAAAAATGGGAAACTTTTGATGGATTTGATGGATGATTGTTGTAAGAATCATCCACTCACCATTCATCCATTCTGTCTCCTTTTTCACACAAACAACCACATTTATCATCTTTATAAGTATTTATTCAGTCAGTTTAGTGTAGAAGCACAACCGCAGTGATGAATACAGGCATGAATCAAGATTATAACGGGATCATGGCATATTTATCATTTCAGCCTCTACAGTCAAATGAAATAAATATACAAACATAATTATGATGGTTAAACTCTCCTGAATATGTTTGAAATCAATGTTTGAAATCATAAAAAAAAACTTCAAGAGTAAATAGAAATATTTATCCTATAAGATCCAGATCATTACATATGATTTCATCTACATGACTAAAATTAGCATTTTTATACATTTTAAACTGGTTTGTTTTTTATTTGAGGTATTATTTAAATAAACATACATTGAATTTTGTAAGTGATACATTAAATATTAAAATGAAATAAAGCACAATAAAGAAATAAAATAAAGCTTTGTGGTTACACTGACAGACTGAAGGAAGCTGATTCCAGATGGATGCCGGTGACAGACAGGATAATTAGGGTTTCCTTCATGTCCCCGTTTCCGCTCCCCGGGTTCCCTCAGTCTATGATGCTTTATTAAACATGCAGAACAGCTCCGGACCCTTCAGCCGCTCCTCACATTATTCTTTTGGGTTTTCCTTTTTCTTCTGGTACTTTCTAAAGTGGGACTGGATGGCGACAGCAGCTTTCTCCGTCTCAGGGGCCTCCAGGTCGATGTCGAAATCTTCAGGAGGGGCGTCCTTCTTAGAGACATCTGAGGAAGAGGACGGTGTATTAACATTCTTTATCCATCATGTTTTATAAACTGCGGTGTAGAGCGAGAAGATTGTTTTTAAAAACATGTGTTTTGGAATTTAGGATCTTTTAGTCCACTAAAAGAGGTTTTAAGAGAAAAAAGATTTTCATGTGATGATGCCATATAGCAGCTGGAATAATTTACAGGCTATATTAATGATGCTATGATGTAAGTGATATAACTGTAATAAACCATTCAGTGAAACGGTACCGCAACATTCAGGAGTTAGCAGTATCTGTTAATACCAGTGGAACATATTTCTAGAACATTCCCACATCTGATTATTTCAGGTAGTTTGCTGGATGTTTATCAGTAAACATTGCATGTATAATCATTTTGAGTTTGAAACCCCGAGTCTTACAGGAGCTTCCAATCCTCGTACAGCACGAAAATATGATTCAGTTTGATGTGCTCATCGATCACGACACATTTCAGCAAGAGGCCAGTAAAACAGATTGATGACGGCTGGATCTCAGAAAAGCATCAATCCATCACTGAGGGTCCTAAATAAATCATCATTAGATTAAAGTATCTGAATGATCGAACCTTCAACTCCTGGGGGTTTGATGTTTCCAGTTGGTGCTCCAGATCCTGGTCTCTATAACACAATCAACAATACAACACATCAAGTCATGAGTTAATTCCTCACCAACATGAACGGAGGTGATGTAGAGAATATGGACAAAGAAACATAAATAATAATTTAATTTAATTATGAACTTCATGTATTTCAACCCCACAAACTTCAGCATCAATACAAAGCAAAGACTAGTTTACATGTTTGATGTTTACATATATATTTTATAATACTAAATGGTGAATAAATTATTTCATAAATACAGTTGGATTTATATTTATGGTATTAAAGGTAGAACCATCCATGTTTAGAACAGAACTCAGTATTTTGGATTCGTGTTTCACCAGCTAAGCAATAAAGATGAAACCTGCTGGTCTGCGGTTCGACGTGACCTGAATAAATCCGACACTTTCACTGAATTTTAAACACTTTTGAGCTTCTCCGAGGCTAAAAGAGAAGAAAACAAGGTGATTTCTGTTTAATGTTCCTGTAGAAGGAAGGAAAATCTTCTCGGAGAACGTTCCATCTGTTCCTCGTGTCTTTATTCCTCTTCTAATCTCCAGAGATCAGATGAAAACTAATCTCCAGAGTATCATTCAATGTTTACGGGATTTGTTAAGATTTATTCTAGATTTGTATCCATGGTATTTAGTACTGAGGGATTTTACTGGAAAGATATAATTTGTTTACTAAATGGAAGCATGAAGCCCTGAACGAGCTTTTCAGCTTTACGGTTGCAAGGTTCAAATTTCTGTGCAAGCAGCATTTAATGATCCATAATTTGATGGACCCATAAACTGAGCATCTTCTATAAAATATGATTATGAGTCTGCTCTTTAAAGTGTGTAAATTAATCATCAGGACACAACAGCACCACAACGATTGAGAATTAAAGGTGCAACTTAAACAAAAACAACATTTAATGAAAAGATTATGATAATAATCTTACTTTCTCACTAGGGTGTGTTTAATGTGTATAAGAAAGCTGAAGAAACGTTAGTGAATTTTAATGGGTTTATTCTCATTTACAGAGTTTCGGCACTTTGACAGAGTTCAGAAAGAAAATCACTTGTGTGTGTAACTACGTCTGTCGTTACCATAGATATGAGCATGTATGGCTAAATAATTAGCAGATGTTACTATCAGTGTACGAATCCATTACAAGTGTGGAGACAAAATAATGAGATTTAAAATGAGCTGAATTAGAAATGATGTGTTTACACAGAGTAGAGGGAAAATCATCCTGTTGTATTTTACTGAAGAGAAACTAAAATAAATTTTAGTTTTACTAAAAATAAATTTTAGTTACATCTCAGTGAGAAATTATGTTCATTATTGTGGTTGGACTCAAGTGGATGAGGCATTGTAACAGTAAGCAGAAGGATGTTGGGTCAAATCCCAGCACCACCAGTTTACTTTTGAACGAGGCTCTTAAACTTCAATAGTTTAGACTGAATACTGTAAGTCACAAAGTTCCCTCGCCTCTACACTGGCTGCCAGTTAAATTTCACATTAATTACAAAATACTTTTACTAACTTATAAAGCGTTACATGGTCTGGCTCCACAATATCTGAGTGAAC
>JAOTRQ010072843.1:0-12222 GCA_028565875.1 Hoplisoma paleatum
AAAGAACTGTGTGTGTGTGTGTGTGTGTGTGTGTGTGTGTGTGTGTGTGTGTGTGTGTGTGTGTGTGTGTGTGTGTGCTTAACACAAAAGGAATCAGTCAGAACTCATCAGCTGCAGTAACACAAAGGTTATGGATAAAGGAACTTGACCGGTCTTCTCTGTTTTACACACAGTCATGATTAAACTGAATCGTTGTGACTGCACGAGTGTGTTTCTCTCTCAGTGGTGCGTCGGCTAAACACTTCCCTACAGTCCCTGCGGTTCCAAACATACGTTCCACCACACAGGGTTCTACCATAGAACCAAACTAATTAAATACAAATGATCCAAACTACAAATAACTAATGACATACATACAAATTAAATGTCTCTGATGCTACAATGCGGATCATTTCAATGATTTCTAATCATTTAAAACATTATAAATATATAATAAATTATAATGCAGCTCACTGGTAAGTGTCACTATAATGGGCTATATGAGGTTCTTGTGGGTGACATTGGTGACCCCTGCAATAGACTAACATACACACATGATGCCCGATACACACACACACACACACACACACACACATATATATAGTTGTATATGAATGTAGCTGAAAGCACAATAAAACCCCTCAGACTCTGACGTCAAACTCTCATGTTTACTGGTACATAAAAATAAACTTTAAGGAAGTCTTGTACCTACTCGAACCCTACAGCGAATCACAACGGGTGGAGAGAAATCACATGACTTCTGCAACCATAAGAGCAAACAGCAACTTGACTAAATATTTATGTAAGTAATAAAGATAAAACGGCACAGCAGGACTGCTTTCATCTCTCTGTATTACGTCTCAATGTTATTCCAAAATATCAAAATAAGTTTCTGATGTCCCACGTCACCATGATCACAAAACCCTCGACTTACCCACTGACTGGTTCTGCTTGCTGGTCAGGTTTTGTGCACAGGCGGCAGCACCGGGGCCACAGGCAGTGTCCGGAGACGAAGGACAGAGCTTCAGGGTGTATTTTACTCTGTTGTCATGGTCCAGAGCTTCCCATTTATAACTGTGTCAAATCAAAGATTCATTACAGAAACGTTATTTCGTTTTTAATTTATATTCTGCAGCTTTAAACACTTGTGAATCATCTACACTGATGTGAATATGTGCAGTGAAACACACATTTACACACACTAGGGGGCAGTAGTGAGCACACATGCCCTGTGTGGTGGGCAGCCCTATTCAAGCCACAGCGCCCAGAGAGCAGTTAGCACGTTTGGGGCCTCGCTCAAGGATTCACTGTCATGACCTGTCACCACACACACACACACACACACACACTCTCTCTCTCCCTCTCTGTGTGTGTGTGTTTCAGGATCTCCGATTATCCTGAGTGCATGTTTTTGGACTGTGGTGGAGGAATCCAGAGCTCCTAGAAATCACACAGAGAGAACTGGTATGGAACCCAAAACCTTCTTCTACTCTGAGGTAACAGTGTCAGCCACCGACCTACTCAAATAATAATAATAATATAATAATAATATAATAATAATATAATCCTCTTTATTACTAAAATGATCCATCATCTCGTGTTACCAGCGCTTCAGCTTATTTCGGGGTCACAGTGAGCGAATACACTAAACACCTGAACGGGTCAGCAGCCTGTTACAGAGGACAGAGACAAACACAGGACATTTTCAGCATCTCCAATTAACCTAACTGCATGTCTTGGGACTGTGGGAGGAAACCCACACACACCTGGGTACAATTGCAAAGTAAAACATGGTGATAAATATGATTGAAAGTATGAACGTGACCCCTCTCATGCATTTATGTATTATATATTAAATATTGTTTCATGTTTCAGCTGGTTTAAAAATAAAAGAACATTAAATCATATTCAGTTATTATTAATGTAATAATCAGATATAAATGCTTCATCACAGCAGGCCTGGATCATCCATCAGCCACGATATTTACATGATCTATTCATATAATAAGTGTGCATATTACAGAAGTTATAAGCTGATATATGAACACATTATTACCTGCACAGGTCGTGATACCACAGACTCACACTGGAGCTCAGTGTAACACACACACACAACAGCAACGTCAACAACAAACACCGTCCTGCTAGACAATAACACACCTTCATGATGCCGGATTAATTTACAGAATAATAATAAATAATAATAATAAACATTAAAGTCCAGTGCGCGGTGACACGGTCCAGACGGCAGGAAATAGCGCTGCTAGCTTATGCTAAGCTAACCGCTCTAGTCACATGACGAACGGCAACATGACTCGTCACGTGGTATGACTCAGCCCGCTGCCGCCGCTATGCTAAGCTAAATGTTTACACATTTTTTACATCAACTTCTTTTTAAAGAACTTTTAACGTCATGTTTTACACTCCATGTCACATTCATGACAGGAAACGATGCACAGTTTAACCTGTACACAAGTCACAACAAAATCACAGTCACAATTTTGTATATTCAACATTTGTTTGACTTTCGAGGAAACCGGAGACACAGGGAGAACATGCAAACTCCCCGCAGGAAGTTCTGGCTCTACCCAGGAATTTTTGCTGTCATCAGTCTGCATGTTTAACATTAACGTTCGACCTTTACTTATCAGTGTATTGTTGAAGCAATAGAAAGTGAAGGGCCTTGCTCTAGGGCCCGACAGTTTTGGGGTTTGAAACTCATTAATAGTCAATTTAAGGTTCTACAACACAGACCACAAGTGGAAGCACTATAGCAAGGGAGTTGTGCACGCTTGTAGTTAAAGTCATGCTGATCTGTACTTGTGTTGAGAAAACGCCGTCGTCTCTTTGATGTCTGATCTTCACTCTTTTAATTGCTGTTCTTTTTGCAATCAGATCTAATGATATTGACATTACTGTTCTACAAACACACACCACACCCAAGTGTGCAGAAGACAACTGCTCCCAGACTCTGATATTACATGTGATTTATTTGACCTCATCCCACCTTCCTCATTCTGTCTACATAATCAGATTAGTATTAAGATTAGATTAAAATGTTGGTGTATGTGGAGCATCAAACATGCACAGACATGAAAATCGCTGTAGAACCGCGTCATCCGGTAGTTAAGAAGTTTGAATAAAAGACAAACACACACACACACTACTTAAACACAGCACAATTTATTTCTTGTAAAGCAGATCTGTGATGATGTGGCACTTTAATTCTGCTTCATACATGTTCACTCCTACTTCAGCACGACAACACAGCTATACATCAATCCTTCTTATCCAGTGTAGCCTAGTGGGTAGAGCGTTGGGCTGAGAACCCAAAGGTTGGGGGTTCAAATCCAGGCACTGTTACACTGTTAGCTCCTTGAGCAAGACCCTTAACACTGTCTGCTCCAGGGGCGATGGCTGACCCTGAACTCTGACCCCCAACTTCCAGACAAGTTGGGATATGCAAAGAGAAACATTTCATTGTACTGAACATCTGTATAAGTGTAATGATGAATAAACCTGAGTTTTATTTACATTGTCCTTTAATGACCGATTGATATGGACACTGATTATTACACTATTGTTGTACAGTTATTGTGCTGTACTTTTTGTTTGTCTGGTGTAAACCTGTTGTGTTAGTTGTTTGGATTGGTGGTTCTGTATCAGCCATATTTTGACTGTATTTCTGGTGTTTCTGGGTCACAATGTTCAGACTTTTCTGTGATTTTTATCTATGAGAAACATTTGCTTCTTTCTCACTGACTTTGCTGGTGACCTGTTTACATGCAGTCAGATAAATTGGAGATACTGAATTTATATAAATAATACAGATCAGTTCCAGTTTATCTTTTATTTTAAACTAAAAGCGTGTGTTTATGTTTTAAAATCATAATAAATGAATGTTCGCGTTTATATATTAAAATGAATCCAGGAAGTACGACGGGGTGTTACACCGAAATCTGTCACCCACCGAAATGTGTATCCATAGTTTCAGTACGGCGTTATTAATAATTTTATTAATTGTTTAGTAAATGCAAACAGTTTTAATTGTTTCAATAGTTCTATATATTGGTAGTAGATTTAATGATAGTAGATTTTTATTTTCTTAGATAAAACGACTCTTGGACGTTGTCGGTGTAAATAAACGTTTTTGTTTACATGAAACACAGTGAAGTCGGCGGAAACATGAATACAGAGGGAGAGAGCGCCCCCTATGGTCACATATTTCTCTGGGTGACTAAATTTAATGTAACGTGTCCTAATCGCTGATAATAAAAACAACTTTAAAACCCCTCATTTAAGGTTAAACTGTGTGTAACTGTATTAAATAGTATTATTTAAACCTCATCTATATAATAACAACTATAAGCTTCGCTATTTAAACCGCATCTATATAATAGATTGAAGAAGAAGAATCTAACGCGAGTAAACATGTCAGGATGGCCGAGCGGTCTAAGGCGCTGCGTTCAGGTCGCAGTCTCCCCTGGAGGCGTGGGTTCGAATCCCACTTCTGACAGCAATTCTTTTCATCCATTTTCTCTAAATCACATGTTTATTATAAACACACGTATTTATATTTAAATATATTTGTATCACAACCTAACTTATAAAGCAAACATATTTCTAATCTTATTATAAAACATAAATCCATTACAGACTAACAGACCTACTTTTAAATATACAACAAAAATACTGATTTAATTCACTTAACATAATTATTGATCATAATCCAACTACTAAGTGATTATGAATTAACAATAGAAAATAATCTAAACATGTTTAATTATTCAAACATTCACAACTAAACTGTCAACAACAACAACAAAACAAACTATTAAATTATTTAAGTTATAAATATTTAAACATGAACTCAGATTCAATCTTCCGAAGCCTGTGGAGAACATGTACAGAAAAGAAAACATTATATAATAAAAAGAGTCATTATGTAAATAATACAAAAATACAAAGGATTTCTTAAACTTGGCATTTTTATACCACAGTTGGAACTCTCGGGTTCAGTTCCTGTTGGGTAAAATGATCCGAGGCTTTCTGTGTGGAGTTTGCATGTTCTTCTCGTGTCTGTGGGGACCTCCCACAGTATTAAGACATGCTGTCAGATTAACTGGAGATGAAGAAATTGTCGTGTGTGTGTGTTTGTGTGTCTTTACCCTGCAACAGACTGACGGCCTGTTTTGGTGTTTAGTGTAATAACCCTGTGTGTGTTCCACCGTGACCATAGGATTACATGTCAGTTGTTTTATGTATGTGGACGTATGTTCACACTCACCATGTATGTGAGACACTTTTACATCAGCCGACCTAAAAAACAAGCGTTTATAACACAATATAATTTATGCAGCAATAACATTCACAGCTTTGATTATAAACATCTTTAATCTTAAAACCGCTAAAATTCCTCGCTCGTGTTTACACTGAAATCAGTGTTCACTATATGGTAATACTAGCTGTACCGATAAACCACTAAAAGTACCATTCAATGTAGTATTTATGTTACTTTACACAGCAGAGGACAAAGTTGGCAAATTGGGCTTAATTCAAAATAGTTTTTATTGTTGGTGCCTACCGGAGAAATACATTATGCATAATGCATTATTTTAACCGTATCTTTTAAGAAAATTATTAAATAAAAGGATTGATTGAAAATATTGTATCATGAGCCCAGTATCGTATCATGAGATAAGTGTATGGTTGCATCCCTGTGCCCAACACCTTTGCCTGTGGTGTATAACTAGAAAACAAACTACTTACACTTCATGCTAGATGGACAGTCATCACACATTCGGTGTCCAGATTGATGTACGTCAGCATCATCTTCAGTTTCCCTTCTGCAGTCTGGAGAAGTTTTATTACGAAACCTCGTCAATGCATCTTCTGCTGTTTTGGACCACGATTGTTCCGAAACATCGTCTGCCAAATCTGCCTTTTGTAGGCTTTGCTGGAACCGGATTCCAAGCATGGCATCCAGGTACGAAGCATGACCGGCCTCGCACAGTCTTTTGGTGACATTTTTATCTTCTACAAAGATGTCTACTTCCCACTGAAGCTTCGAGACCTGCTGTTTGAAGAAGATCTGCAAGGGTTTCTTATCTATACATTCTTGGAAGAAGGTAACCGCTTCATCAGACCACAGTTGACCATCAGCTGGCTTAACTCCTCTCAAAATGCAAGAACAGGTCAGTTTTGGCAGAGAAGCAAGTTCCTTGGGAAGTTTTTTGAGCTTGTAGGCGCTCTCGCATGGCAGACGTTCACAGTGACCATAATCCACCATGTTTAGAATTACCGAGGTGCCATCAAATTGAATTATTTCAGATCGGCAGAATTTTTTTTCTTCGCCGAGTTTTATCAAGCATCCCGCACCAGGAATCAGGTGAGATTCTGGTAGAGCCGGTAACTCTTCCGGAAGGCTATGAAGGATGTTGGAGATAGCACTCAGGGTCTGAAACGAAGCCTCAAGAAGAATGCAAAATTCAGAAGGTGTTGTGAGAGCTGCTGCAAAACCTGAGTACTCATGATTTGTTTTAATAGGGGCGAGAAACATGCGCTGGACATGATCGGATTTGTTTAGCGTAATGTCATCCATAACCTTCAATTGGGTTCTTAGATTCTTCGGTGCAGTCATAACAAACCGGTCTGATGAGCTCCACTTAGGAATTTGCATATCTGGTTTCTTATTGTTGTAGGATCGTCTAGACCTCGATCTCCTTGTTTTTCGTGAGGTTCTTAACTGAACCACTTTGTCTTTGGTCCCAATTTCAAATGGTATTGGCGGGTTTTGAGGTTCCTTCAAATCGGCTGTGGCTAGCTCAGAGTTCTCAACGACTAACTCTCTATTTAGAACAGGCGTAGCTTGGATCAAGGCTGGAACCTTGATAATTCCATAATCAGTTGCCTTCAATGGGTCATGAAGTTTAGGGTGAACGGTTGATAAATTGTTTGAACGTCTACCTCTGAGTTTTTTCCTCTGCACCACTTCATCGTTGGTGCTCAATACAAACACCTTTAGCTGTTCTTTAGATTCCATCATTTCAGGCTTTCTTGAATCCAACTTTTCACAGGCAGAATTCATCTGGTCATGCTCATTTAGTGCTAGTTTGTCTTGGTCTGAAACTGAAAGCTCAATACTTCCTTTCTCAGTTACTTCAAGCAAGGGGCCGAGTAACTCAACCCGAACCTCCCACAGGTTGCCAAAACTCTGAACAAATTCGATCATCAGAGGATTATTTTGCGCCTCTTTTGTAAAAGACTGAACATCCTTGTAGTTACAGGGTTTTGATAAGGTGCACTGGATGCTCAATCTGGACTGAGATAAAAACCTGCTCGGTAAAAAGTAAAACTTCTGCTTTTTAATAGAGGCTGTGTTTCCGTAATCAATAAACTCAACTGTCGGGGTACTGCTAGATGCTACACCAGTGATAACAGCTCTGTAAAGGGCGTGGTCTTCTTCGTACACAGCCACAACCAGATCCCCAACTTTGACCTTTAAGTTGATGGGTTTCATGCTCCCTAAGAAATCTTTGCCATTGAGTTCTTCAACCATTTTAAGAATCTGTGGTTCATCTTTTTCCATCTGGATGTAGAAGTTATCAGAGGAGTCCGAGTATGAAATGAACCCCACATCTTTGAAGCCTGGTGTTAGATTGAGACCTGGTAAATCACTCAGTACAGGGATCACCACAGAAGTCTTTTTCAAGGTTGTATTGTGGTTCTTTTTCTTAATCTGCGGTAAAATACTCGTGACAACTCCGCTATTGAAACTGACTTTTTGGTTGTGTGGTTGTGAGCTAATTTTAGGAGATGTCTTCTGACAAGGCTGCTTTCTACCCCACATTGACTTGTGACGATCAAGTGCCTTTTGTACCACACGACCTTCAGACGCCATCATGTCCTTGCTAAGTTTAGAAGATTTCTCTGTGGCACCGTTGCTTTCATTCTTTTGAGTGCGAACTTCAAACAGCTCTTTGATCTTCTCATTGATGTTCATTTCACCGTCAAATAGTCTGCAGATGAAACGTCCGCTCTCATCCACCGAAACGAACTCAGACCGAAGCGGCTTGTTGTAGACGACTTCCTCAAGCCACGAGTTGACTTCAGACAAATCGATGTCTTCCAGAACTCCTGCTAGGCGACACCTCAGAGCCTGCATGGGAGTGAACAACAAATCAATGGCCTCCAGCGGTATGGGCAAGACATTCTCCAGTTCCACAACTTGCTTGTTTCCAAAGTCTACAAAGAAAACGTTTAGGTGTCGGCTGGACTTAGCTGGACGAACGAGCGACCTGTACCATAAGCCGTCGTCAAAATATTTGGCTAAGCACACAGTTCCAATTTGACCAGGATGTCTTGTGTTTAAGAGCTCATCGCTTTCCTTTGCAGTTCTTTCCATCAGCTTCTCAATGATGTCAGTATTTCTGTCCAGCTGAAGGTAGATCTCCCAAGGACTGACAACATGTGTGCAGTAAACCAGCTCTATGTCTCCAGCCTTGATGTTCTCTGAGGAATAAACAAAAGAGCTAGGAAAGACAGCTGGCACAAGTTTCTTCGGACACTTTATTTTGGAGGCCACGCCTTTTTCGACGAGATATGATGTGACTCGCTGAACAGGCGTGAACAGGTCGACAACATTGCGCAGACCTTTATCCTTCACAGATAGCTGGGAGTAAATTTTACAAGTCAGATTTAAGGGTCTTACAGAAAGAAATTTTTTGAAAAGGATGCTCGCTTCTTCAGGCCACACGGTCCCTTCGATTGGTTCAATCAGATTGTACAGACTGCATGGAAATGCCTGAACTTCAAGTGAAAGAAACTCTGGCATGATTGCACGAAGGTTTTCCAACTTTTGCTCCACAACTATGCCGTAGTCCACAATAATCAGCTTGACTTCCGAGTTCTTTCGTTCAGTGATGAAGCCTCGATACCATTGATTGTACTGTGGAAACTTAACCGAGCAGCATGTGGCATTCGGCATCAGAGGAGGCGAATTCACCTCGTAAAACGCTTGCAAACGTTTGTTCAAATCCACCAAGTCAAATTTGTATTTCATGTTCTGACACCAGAAGTTGGACGGGGAAATGACATTTGTACACTGGACAGTTATTTTTGCACCTGGTTGCAAGTTTTGTGTTTTGAAGGTGTCCACAGTGGTGAGATTAGATTTCTCTTCAGACGCCGGCGTCTCTATGACTTTCTCAAGAGAACTCATTACGTTTTGTGTATTCAGCTTCATTGTACGTCTTTCTGTTGCCATTTTCTTGGTTGTCTTTGTCTTACCGTATTCCCAATATTCCACCATATTCTCTCGACTCATGAGTTCTGCGATGCTTTCTTTTTTCTCTGCACCTTTCTCGAATAACTCGACAATCAAGGTGTCCTTCCATCTTTGAACAATGCGAGTCGTGAGCACTTTATTCTTTGTAGCTCTCCTAAAGAAATCGATCTCTGTCTTTGTCCAGACATCAGACACCACAGGAGCCACGTGAGCCAATGAGCATCCCAAAGCGAACCTGGGTTCCAGAGCAAATTCTTCCGGGAGTTTCTTTATGAGCCAGCTTGGCACCTTTTCTGTGTTTCCAAAGTCTATAAAAAACACCTCGGCACCGTGTTCCAGGGTATCCAGAACCAAGGCTCGGTAGTAATGGAGGTCTTTCTCATACATAGCACAGCAAAGTGTCCCAGGTACCGGGTGCTCAAGGATTTCATCGTCGAGCTTAATTTGTCGTAAGTATTCGGTCAGATTGTCCATCATGACCTCAAAATTAGCATTTCGATCTGCCGTCCTCATCCAAAAATCATTCAGACTCTGTACATGCTCGATGTAACCCTCAAACACAGAGCCTTCCACCAAACCTTCGGAAACTGAATTCATTAAGGCTTTAATGTTTTGGCTCTCGTTGGCACACTTTATGCTTTGGCACTCACCGTTTATGGTTTTTGGGTCTGAATTTGTTGACGTCTGTTTCACTACGCTGCTCAAGGTGACCAAATAGACATTATCCTCTCTACTGAAGCCATTGACGGTCATGTTGACCTCTTTACCCAGCAATCCCTGCTTGAGAATCGACATTTGCTGGTTCTTTAAATCTTTATCATTCACAGCAAGTGAACACGGAAACGTCCCGATCGGCATCCGGAGAAATTTCAACAGGAGCTGATGGATGTTCTCGACATTTACAGACTCACAATATCCACAGTCGATAAACACAACCTTAACCTGAGAGTTTACAGGTAAGCACTGGACGAATCCCCGGTGCCACTTCTGATCCTTCCCTTTGATGGCACACAACAATCCCATACTTTCATCTGGATTATTTCGAATTATGCTAATCTTGGACTCAAAGGCGAGCGCCAGTTCATCAGACATTACCTTTAGGTCATTCACCATGCAGGATAGTTGGCAGTAAAACAACCCGGGGTTCACCGCCGCAGTTAAACGGACAGTCTCCTTCTGCCCAACGTCTAACTTTGGTCGACTGAAAGATAGGATGTTCTCAATACCGCATAGATTTGAAGACTTAAACGAGAGTTCTTGGACTATTTGCTTCTCAAGTAGCAAGTCCGGAACAGGCTGAGAGTTTTGTTGAACCGGTATTTCAATCAGCATTTCAACCAGAAAGAGAAACGTTTCCGTATCTATGTGTCTGCACAAATTGAGTCGAAATAATTCTTTGTTAATTTCTGGTACTTCAAGAATTAGAACCTTGTGTGGAAGAAGGCCGTGGATATAGCCCTTGACGTGGCTTCCTATCAGTGATGAGAAATACTTTCCTGATGCCGAATCCCAACGTTCCTGAACCGGAAGCACGTTAGCCAGAAATCCACACACGATCTTTGGCGGGAGAACCATCAAGTCGTCGGAAATCCGGGCCAAATACTCGGGACTGACGGTCAGAATGTTGCCATGATCCAGCAGGAAAACTTCAAGCGTGTGTCTCGACTTGTTCTGGATTCGTCCACGGAACCACCTACTGGAAAGAACATCTTTCACCAGGCAAAAATCTCCAACCTCTAACACACACCCCAACAACTTTGGTGTGTTGTGGATCTCCACGCAAAGAATGTTGTAGTCCAGCTCACAGATGCTGACATGCTGACCTTGAAAGTGGACCAAGGTATCATCTGGGTTACAATCGATGTGCACTAACTTTAAGTCCACAGGCCAAAGTGCACAAAGGTCTTTGTTGGACCTAAAAAATACCCCCAAAATAGAATCCAAGATGAATCAGTTGCCTGTTTATCATGTATTTCATTATTTACATTTTACAGCATGAACGATTGTGTCTTGTTTTGAAACACGAATCAGATATATCAGTTATAAAATAACAATACTAGTCAAAAACTATGGAAATCCAGGTGAAGTGATGCTGCCTAAAGGTAAGATAGTGATGATAGTGAAGATCAAATCTTTGATTAAAATAGTTCACCCAGGAAGAACAGACTCTGCTTGCTCTCTAAATGTTTATGATCTGGTGGTCCTATCCTCTGTAAAGCTACATTTGTGCACTCAACAAATATAAGTGACTTGACTTTTAATGATTACCCACAGACTGGTCTGCTTCCTGGCCTGATGTTTGCCGGATCTAATGTTTAATGAGATATAATCATTCCAGATGCTCCTGTTAGGGGGTCACAGTGGATTATGAGCTACATTATTGTATCTTATATATTATATGATTTTGTATGTTGTTGATGCTGGATGTCCTTTCAGACCAAGTTTTAAAACAGTGACGTTCACAATGTGTGTCCATGTTGCCTGTATAGAAAATGATGAAGCGGTTCGAGCACTTCATGATGTCACATTTGGTTTTGTTTGCTCGTACATTAAGACCATTTTACCATCTACAAGTTTATTACTAACTATATGAATACACTGATTAAATGCTCAGGAGACCAAGGTTCCCATTTAAATGCAAAAATAAACTGCACAATGAGAATGGACTCAGACACAAAGCATTCTTTACCTGTCTGTCTGCATCTGGTCCATCACAAACTAATTACCACCTCCAGCAACACAACACACATCTGAAAAACAAAATACTACAAATAAATATCATTATTATCATTTACATCTTCTCACCTACCCCAATTTAAATTAATTTATGCATAGATCCATATATAAACGTGAATAATTTTGACAGCAGTGAAAATTAATAAATTACTTTTATGTTAATGAGTGTTTATTTTAATTGCTAAATGTCTGTAATGTATCTGACTGGTCGACAGCACAAC
>JAOTRQ010072854.1:0-12222 GCA_028565875.1 Hoplisoma paleatum
CTGGTATGGAGTGTCACGTCTTCTTTTGTGACGCCGTTCAAATTAAAAGTCCCAGAAGTCCTTTGACGAAACGCAGCGTTTTTTTTCCGGCGAAAATTTTTTTGGTCGACCAACGAATAATCGATTAATTGCGGTCAGCCCTACTTGTGTTGATCTACGTTGTAGGTTAGAAAGTGTGTTCTGTATGTAACTTCATCTTCATCCGGCCACTAACGTTTGTGTTGTGGTTTTGATCAGCGTGCTTTGCCTTACCCTCCAGATACTCCATCAAGGATCTGCTGACCCATGCATTCTTTGCGGAAGACACTGGCGTCAGAGTGGAACTTGCCGAGGAGGACAACGGTACAAAGAGCTCCATCGCGCTGAGGCTGTGGGTGGAGGACCAGAAGAAGCTGAAAGGGAAATATAAGGACAGCGGGGCCATCGAGTTCACCTTTGATTTGAACAGAGAATTACCAGAGATGGTCACCCAAGAAATGGTAAAGTGTTATTTCTATGACTTTCAGAAAGAGTCTACTCAGGAATTTTAATGCTTGGTTGTTCACTTTGTGGTCTCCTGAATTCATGTAAAAATAAGATCGTTTAATAATCAATGTTTACACAAATGTTCATTAACCTTGCTGCTGAACTGTAATATGGATGGAAATTATCTGATCCAAGACAGGCTGTGTTGGGCAGTATTAAACAGATATTTTATTAACTCTACTTTAAAAACATTAAAATCTGCACATTGGTCTGTTTGCTTTTCGGTCTAAGGTTGACTCTGGATTCTTTCTGGAATGTGATGCTAAAATCGTGGCCAAATCCATCCGGGATCGGGTGGCTCTAATTAAATGTCGCAGGGAGCGAACGGTCTCCAGGAGCAAAAGTGACAAGAAAGAGGTCTTTGAGGAGCAAGTGCAGAGTCAACACCAGGAACCGCTGGCAAAGGTGGCACAAGTTGGCATCCCTGATGCCCACACAGAGCCAGAGGAACATCACAGTGAGCCAGTTACTGACTGTAATGTTGCCACCAGTTCAAAGGGTAAGCACCTGCCATGCTGAGTATACAATTAGTGGCCATACATGGGTAAGGTAGGGATGTTTGCAGGGCCAAGATGTATAGGTGCAATTTTAGTTAAAACAAAACATTTTTTGAGTGTGTTTGTATATATAATAGGCATACACGTCAACAAAAAATGTGGCTAAAACATCTGAACTTAAACATTGGCAGGGGTGTCCACATATTTTTGACCATGTACTTGCTGTATCTTCAGGAAAGAAAATGTTTTAATGGGTACTGCAGCTAGCTGCATCATTTAACCTTCTCAGTGAGTCAGCAGAATGAGTCTCCAGTCAACCTTAAAGTGACCCTAAAGACTCTTTTACCTACAAAAATCAAATGTGTTTATCGAAACACATCATATTCAGAATAAATAAATGTTTAATACAAGTTTTTCTTTATTCCTGCTCTAATTTGGCAGCAGCAGTTGGAGTCGAGGTGGCTTCAGCAGTGATCTCACAGGGATTAAAGAACCAGCACATAGTGTATACGCCACTGTTGGAGAGCAGTACAACTTCGCCAGCTCATCCCATCACCCAGTTATACCAGACAAGCCAACCCCAGCTGGCAGCTCAGATCCACATGGAGGCACAAAAACTACTTGCTACTCAACAAATACCCATAGGCCTGAATAATCAAGAGACTCTGCAACAACCCACACAACCTGCACAAGTTCTGCAGGAGTCGACCTGCAATCTGCAGCTATTTGGCCAGCAACAACGTGGACCACAGCAGCTGACAGCTGCCCAAATATCCCAAGGGATCCAACCCCAGCAACAGGATTTCCAACCCCCGTCGAGTGCTCAGCTAAATCAGGGCATCCACCAGACCTTGCCTGTCCAGCTCCACCAGGAGGCTCAAAATTCTGTAGCCCAGATTTATCAAGGGAACATTCAGCAATTTGCTACTCCAGTACATCAAGGAACATATTTTCCATCTTCTCTTCACCAGAGCCTTTACCAGCAATCTCCACCGGTAAGTTTTAGTTTATTCATTCCAATACACCATACAGCCAATTTGCATTAAATATGTCCTCGATATATTTCAAATTTCAAAGGGCAATTCACTTGATGCGCAATTGTCTGTCCTTGAGGGCCCGTATGCCAGTAATACTAGACACCAATCTTGTTCCTGCTTTTGAAGGTAGTTTATGTTCCTGTATGCTGAGTATGCCATTTAGAATGCAGCAAATATTCCTGTAGCCACTTTTCTAATGTGGTTATAGAACTTAGCTTCCTGAGTGAATATGATCCAGTGCCTTTCTGTGTAGAGCAGATTTTTGTGACAGAATTAATCATTCAAGATGTTGTGCAGGTGCTTGTTCTTTATGTTATAAAAGTACAGGCAAAACTGCTTGTATAGCTTGTGGCAGCCTAATATTCCCCCTGTTGGATTTGAAACTTGTATTTACCAGTCTAATTGGAGCAAATAAAGTTTAACAAAATGCTTATAATCACAAGACAAATGCTTAATAAAAATGAAATTATATAAGACTTATTATTATTTAAATAATTATATAAGAATTTATAATTATATAAATTATATTTTTGTAAGCAAGGCCAATGGAGAGGCAAACTACTAACACATTTTTTGTCATCAATTAATGTCATTAAATAAAAAAGGTGTGATAATGCTAAACAGTTAAGGCAGAATGTGTCAATCTATTGTGACAGAAGTAAGCATGCAATGTTGGCTCAATATGATTCAGAGAAGGTAGTTCTTGCCTCTTCTTGGTTGTTTGCACAACAGCAATTGCAAATGCGACGCTAAATTATGAATCCGTTCATCGTTTTCAGTCCACAGCTAAACTAATTCAGCCTCGGACTATATCTGCTCCAGCGACACCAGCAGCATCTGCACCTATTGCACAAGAGGTAAGATTCTTATGAATTTAAAATATTTTACAAAAATTTGTTTCTATAGTCAAAAGGCAGGCAGTGTGTGTTTAATGTTCGTATTTTATGTCTGTGGTGCAGATTGTGAGTTGGTACACCTTTAATTTAGCTCCTTCTTTATGTTTTTCTCAGTTTCACCTCTATCTCCATCCTGCAGCTTTCCTGTCCCAGGTAGATCCACCCTCTCAGATATGTCAATGCACTCTCTGAGCTAGTTGGCTCTTAGGGACCAAAACTTCCCCTGGAATGGAAATGCAAGCACCTAATTGCAATATGTTGGCCAATGCCATTTGTCTTCGGCCAAATGTTGGAGATAGATAAAGCCAAAGTTATTTTACTTACTGTTGTCCATGTTAACGTTGTTGGGAGAAGAGTTCTTACAAAGTTCTTGGTCTTTGGTGTTAATTTCTGGAACGGTAGTAAGGGGACAGTGAACACATGAAGAAGGTGGTTAACAAACATTTTAATTTTGATTGTTGCTTTTGAACTCTCTGCTAGACGTTATCAACTTTGCAGCCTGTTGTAGAGTCAGCTTCTGATGGGCCACCTCATCCTCAGCTCCACCAGGCATCTGGAGTGCTTAAGAGTGTTGCAGTTTCCCAACCGCAGCAGACCATTCATGCCACGCCCCATTTGCAACCTCTTCAGATCTCTACTCAGGTTTGTGAATCATCGAATTTATTTCCAGCTCTTACTATATGCCTTTATCCAGTACTGTGATAGTATATACAGACTAATGTTTGCGGGGTTTTTTTCTTCTCAGTTTTCTTCGGCATATCCTGTCATACCAGCTGTGGGCACTCCAGCAGGAAGCGAAGCAATGCCCTTCTCTTCAATTCCATTTAACACCCCTTACCCCAGTAGCGCACCTCCCATACCGGGCGCCTACTACTCACCTAGTCCAGTCAATGTTTCACTGTCTCTTGCTGCCACACAAAAGATTGTCTCTATACCTGGAGCAGGTACTCCTCAGAGCCCTGTTTCTGCTTCTCTGGAGCCTCTTTTAGGCATGGCCATTTCTCCTTCCATAATTCCCCCACAGCAGCAGCAAGTACATCCTCCAGCTGTACCACCAGGCGGATCTTTCCAGCAAACCCAACCCGACTGGACATCTCTGTCCTACACTCCCACAGCTTTGCAGACACCACCCTTTCTCAATTCACCAGGTCTCTGTGTTTCAGCAGAACCTGTACAGGTAAGTATTAACAGTATAACTGCCTATATAAAAGCTATGTGACTAAAAGTTAGTAGACTTTGCTTTTCTTTGTTTTCCTTTTCAAAAGGGTGCTCAGGTACACAAACAAACAGACTTAGCTCAAATTTCGTCTCCTACAGAAGCAGAGCAAGATTTCAGGGAAGACCCTGGTAGTGAGTGTTTTAAATTAACCTTTAGAAAAGTATTCTTCTGCAGTGTTAAGCATCATACACTTAAAAAGTTTTCATTTTTTTGCAGTGAGCACGCAGCAGTTTATCCCTGAGAAACCTGCACTGCCACTACAACTCACTGGAACCCAGAACACAGCTGTTGCAATGAAAGGTGGCACAGATTCCAGCACTATTCAGCAGGTCCTGGACACCGCATATGCACTCGCCTCTTCTGTAGCCGACACCAGCCATGAGGTAAAGTTAAAATCATGGCCTCATTGGGGCCCTAATATTCGTTAATGAGCTCATTGCAGCTTAATGAAAGATAGATAGATTGATCGAACTTTATTGATCCCTTTGGGTGGTTCCTTCAGGGAAATTGAGGTCCCAGTAGCAGAAAAGAAAAAGTTAAATAAGTAAGAATAAAAGTAATACAGTAAGTAAGTAATAAAGTAAGGAATAGTAGGTTTTTGTGTTATTTCAATCAAAGGACTTTAATTTGAAGTTAATGTATTTAAATTGCTTCTTTAATAGATGAACATATTTTAATTGATTCCTTCAACAATTGGCACTGTGAGCGAGAATTAGAACTAATAATGCAATTTATGCATCTAACCGCATGACTAACCATGCTATCGAGTTAGCATGACTAAGCATGTTGAATTCAATAGCAGAATACAGTTGATTGCGGTTAATCGGACCACATCGGGACAAGGTTGTTTTGGTCCTAATATCCGGCTAGTCCCATTAAATGAACATGCACTAAACGGGTCATGTAATACATTTTGTTTATTAAACTTTTATTATGTGATATACACGTGTAGTGAATGTACAAATAAGACCTACTGTTGCATACGAACTTTGTTTATTGAAAAATAGTTTTTCAAAATAATTTACAACATAATGTTTAGGTTCAGTGTTAGGAATCCATGATGGTAGTTTAGATCACACACTCATATACACACACACACACACTCACACACACAAACACACACACACACACACACACACACACATACATACATACATACATACATACATACATACATACATACATACATACATACATATGGACACAGATACACACGGACGCAAACAGACTTTTGACAAGACTTAATACCCGAACAAAACGGAGAGACCTACGAGTCTTAAATACAAAACTGTATTAAAAACAATACTGGTACAGGTTTGTACAGGTGCCTCTCGTCAGGGAGTAACAATCAGAGGGGCGTGGCCGGAGGCAGCGTAGCTCCGGTGTACGGAATGCAGTTCCTCACGAGCAGATTGTGAACCATAATAATAATAAATAATTCTTACTAAATTCCAGTCAAAGTTTGAAGAATTTATCCAGTGAGATTTAACATGTTCTCTTGACGAACTGCACTTGAACAAAATCACCACAAACAAAGACGATCTCATGTTATTTGGTCCTATTAAGAAGAATTTTGGTCCAAATAGTCGAACAAAATTACACATACATAACAGGAATCGTTTCAGTATTTTAAGATTTGGTCAGAATAAGCAGCTGGTCCCATAAACCGGTGGTCTTATTAACCGGGTTCAACTGTATTAAATTAAACACACATATTTTTAAACAACGTTGTGTGCTAATCAAACAACACAATTGTACCAAATTGTACAACAAACATAAGCTGTTATTAATTAGAATACGTGTTGTAAAATAGGCATCTCGGTGTTTACACTATGCTAGTAGCATTTAGGCTCCAAGCACCCCATTAAGGACATTTGCGGTATTACCTGATAACCAAGCAATGATTTAAATAGTAAATACACAAAATAAAGTAAAGCCTTGTGTCTTAGAGCTTGAATATTTAACCCAGATTTATTAACCACACTAGCAAAGAATTGCACAACTATGATATTAAACAGTAAACCCATCACAGCTAACAATTACAATAAAACAATCCTAAAACTTTACATATTACGTTTAGTTTGTCCAGTTTCCCTAACGTTGTCAGAAAAAATTTTTCCCACTTAAAGTTATGAAAATGTTTAAATCGAATTAATTCATCCTTATATTTCAGGAGTCGATGCCCATGCCAGTTCCTATCTATACTTGTGACAGGTAGCACATTTCTAATGCATTTCTAATGTTTAAATACCTCGATAACTTATTTTAATTAAGCTTTCAGGTCAGTTTCCACTGTTGATGTTTTCTTGGGTCTGTTTCTAGTCTGAATTCGGATGCTGCATCGGGGAAAGAGATGAGCGACGGGTACGATGGCGCTGTCAGCGGAGGAAAAGGTGATGGGAAATGCAGGAAACACCACCGGAAGTCCACCCGCACCCGTTCACGACAGGAAAAGACAAGCAAGCCCAAACTCAGCATACTTAACGTGAGATTGTTCAAAGTGATTCTAAGCTTTTGTGGTGTGTCGATTGCTTTTTTTAGTGGGCATGTCAGGATTTGACCTTTAATTTCATTAGGTTTGCAATACAGGTGATAAAATGGTGGAATGTCAGCTGGAAACCCATAACCACAAAATGGTGACCTTCAAGTTTGATTTGGATGGTGATGCCCCGGAGGAAATAGCAACTTACATGGTCAGAAACTGAAACCTTCCTGCTGACTTTTATTATTATTATGCTGTATACATTTCAACAGTAAAACAAGCATAAAGAAATATGTTTTGTGTGCTTCTAGGTGGAGAATGGCTTTATTCTGCCCATAGAGAAGGAGATTTTCATTGACCAGTTGAAAGATATTGTGGACAAAGCTGAGGACATGCTGAGTGAGGAGGTTGAAGGTGAGAGACCAGGTACCATATGGGACACTCCGCTTCAAGGAATCTCACCAGCAAGAGTCTGGAATGAAGTAAGTATCTAAACAAGGCATTTTACCAAATCATATTTTATTATAAAACTTTGTTTTATTGCTGATGATTTTCACTTTTAAAGGGAAACAAAGATGCAGTCTCTCAACCTGTCTATCAACAAAATGGTAAAGCTGTAATTTGAATCATGACATCTCAGAAGGTTCAGATTCGGGTCTTCTTAAGTATTTGTTTTGCTTTGTTCCTGAAGTGCTTCACACTGGTAAGAGATGGTTTATCATTTGCCCTGTGGACGAGCCCAATGCTGCCAGCAAGGATGCATCATCAGAAGGAGCTTCTCAGATTCCCTTGACTGGTGCACTAAGTGATCACAAAGCCACAGTCCAGCCTGCCGAAAATAGCTCAGCACAGCTTGCTGAACACCCCACTTGCCAAGCATCTACAGGTAATTTTACTCCTAAAATATTAGAGTAGTATTATAGTAATGACATCTGGAACACGTATTTGTTATTAACTTAACAAAGATGCCTTTTACGGTTTGCTTTTAGAAAATAAAAGGCATTTGAGTTTATCTTTTATCTAAACAATAAATGTCCTTTTATTTTTACAGAAGTTCCAGCCTGTACAAAAAACTGCACCAGCACGCCTTCTGTTGAAATGAATATTGATTAATCTTGAAATAATCATAGATTTAAAAGAATCGTACAAGTGAATTGATTCATATCGATTCTTTTTATAGTGTTACTTCCTTAGTGATAACCAAAGGCAAAATCCATGTGTCTGTAAGTGTATTCAACCAGGTCAGATTTTGCTGATTTTTTGCTTTGGTTTAGACTCTGCAGGTTACGCTACAGCGCCTCCATCAGGTGGCAGTGACACTCATGGTTTTAGCCCATTGTCACTGACTACGACAGATCCACTCTCTCTTGTTCAGTCTCAGTCTGTGAGTGGCTCTCCCACACCAATCCATGTCGGCCAGCAGGTAGCCGAATTAATCAACGGCAAGGTGGACGACATACCCTGCTGCCCGCTGGTTATCCCGCTAACCCTGGATGCCAGCATGGCTGCCCAGCGCTCCTCTCCGATGACCCCTCCTCTTGTGCAGGATGCTCATTCCATTGTCCTTCAGCAGCCGTTTGTGTTGATGAGTGGAGCCAAGCCGCCGTCTCTGCCCCAGAGCCCTGCACCCTCACAGCACCACCTGACCTCAGGCGACTCGGATACAGAGGGCCGAACTCGAGTGGGTTTTGTGGGCAGCACCATAAAGACACTGGACGAGAAACTGAGGAACCTGCTATATCAGGAATATGCACCCATGTACCCGGCGGGCGGCATGTCAGACACTCAAAGTTCTGGAACGGAGTATGTGCAGTTTCCTCTCGGACCAGAGAGTGCCACTGGGGGGTCGGGAAACAGTACCCCGAAAATTATCGGAGAGGGAAGGATGAGACCTGGGGAGCAGCTGGTTAGTTTATGCAGAAATTCTTTTTTTATGTCTATTATTTTTCTTTTATTTTCATGCGTAGTTCGGGTTGCATTGGGTGCTGGGCTAACTACTGGTACATAAAATTTATGTAGGTTTATTATATAGAGGCCTTCGGTGCTTTTAGCTTTTTATCTATATACTGAATTGATTGTTTACGATGGGTGGCATGGCACAGTGGTAGATTGGCAGCCTGTCCAGGTTGTGTTATCACACTGTGCCCAGTGTTTCGTGGATGCTGGACCCACTGTGACCCAGACTTGGCGATAGCAAACCATAAAAATGAAGGGATTTGAAGGGGATTTATATTTTTTTCCTCTGTTGACAGCCACAGATTCCGGAGAGAGTGGATAGTCTGAGTGCACTCAGTGACTCCGCTGTCACAGGTATGACCATATATGACAAAATAGGACTATAAAGCCCTTTTTTTCATTTTTTAACATTTTACATTGTTAATGAGTGCAATTATTTTGCAGTTGTAGTGTCAGAGAAACAAATTCTGCCCCACTCCACCTCCTGCTCCAGCTCCAGGAGTCACTATAAGGTAATTTAGATAGTTTTTGGAATATTCATACCCTCAAAATGTAGAAATGTTTCAATCCTGGTTGAAAACAGTTCTCCTGTGCCCAAGTCTCAAAATGTTGTACTTTTTGACTTTTGTACCATCCAATATCTGACCAATCAGATTATGTCTGACTCCCACTCCGGGCTTCCAAGAAGTCAAAGGAGCTGGAGCAGCACTACCTCCCCACCGCACTCGCTGGTTTACTTCGCCCATCACAGTGCCTCTGCCCAGCCGAACCTGACCTCTGCCGTGGAGGATGCAGTCACCCGCCAAAAGCAAAGCAGCAGAAATTCGGCACCACCCGATTTCTGCCTGGAGCCACAATCCAGTGTGGTCGAGCAGGTCACCCCCATCCATCCAGATGTCCACACTCGCTTCATGTCCTCTGATTCTGGGGCGGAGAGCAGCCCAGCCAAAATGGTGCTGGCCACTCCGAATCGCTCAGAGAGGAGAGGGAGTGAGCTCATGAAGAGGGCGGTGGCATTCCTGAGGCGCTCGGGTCGTACCGGGAGCGTACAGAGCTCTGATTCGCCAAGCAGACAAGGTGGGACCGCTGGCTCCTACCTGAGCAGCGATAATGACTCAGAGATGGAAGATTTGGACATAAAGAACGAGCTGCAGAGACTGCGAGAGAAGTGAGTCTATAGTTATATCTTCATTATTATTTCTAATTCCACTAGGGCACCGCTGTCACGGAAACAGTGGAACTTTTTCTAAGTAAAATTTCAGTCACATCAGTAGATCTCTCATCATTTCCTATTAGTTAAGTAAAGCATCTGAAGAACTTTATACAACATAACTTTCCTTCAGGTTTATACTTAAGAAACAAAGTTGAAGCCTCTTATGCAACCCGTGGTTCAAATGTTTATTCTTCGCTGTAGGCACATCAAAGAGATTTCTGAGCTCCAGGCTCACCAGCGTGGAGAAATCGAATTGCTGTACAGACGGCTGGGTACAGTGCCTCCTCCTGGGATCTGCCTCGCCTCAACCGTGCCCACTGTCGGGCGACGACGCAGAGCCAGCAAGCACAAACTTAGGGCAGGTAAACTGCTCAGCCCGCTGGTCCAGCAGCTCAGAGGGGTCACCAAAACCAGCGATGGGGGCAAAACCAGTGACGTTGCAAAGCATGGTGAGTTTTCTTACCATCGTGGGGCAAGAGCTGGTCAGTTTATGAATTAATTTATGAAATAAAGTTCCTGAGAAGAATTTTGATTGGTGGCATGAACTCCTCTGAATGGGTCACAAATTTTGACCAAGGTGGCACTTCCACACCAGAGCAAGCATGGTAAGACCCCAAGGTTCTTGGAGAATACTCAATGTGATTGATTAGCCATCACAATCTGGCTTGTCTGATGCCCAAAAGTTTCAGACTGTAGGGGCCCAAATATCTTGGATTTGATCCCAGATGTTTAAAAACCTCTATGACTTTGAGTCCAAGCCAAAGCGTTATAAAATATTCCTTAATTGATTTACACCTGTAAGAACCCTTAAATTAAAGTGCTTTAAAGTCACCTCATGCTGAACTTTATTTAGGGGATCCCGCCATAAGCCTAAACGGCTCTCCAGCCAGAACCTCAGAAACAAGCGGCAGTAGGTCCCGCTCAAACACGGGAACATTACCTAGCTCAGTCTCTGAGCCTGTCCAGACCCAGCAGCCATGCTCCTTCAAGAATTCCATGTCCAGCGATAACATCTGCTCTGGGCTGCAGGGTGACGGCCCAGGGGTGCACCTACGGCCAGGGCAGGGTGAGTGTCAGTAGCACCCAAACATTCATAGAGTTTTTGCAGTTTTGATATGATATTTTTATCCCTTTTCAGGAGGGTCTCCATATCACCAACCAGCAGAGAAGGTCACCTATAAATCCAGCAGTAAACCTCGTCCCAGATTCCTGAGTGGGCCTGTTTCTCTCACCATCTGTTTGTATCTCTTTCTCACCTGAGCCAAATTTCCTCTATCCCCCCTTTGAAAATCAAAGTCACCCATCTGCTTCCATTGCCTTTGCCTATTGTTTCTTTTTCTGCTCTTCAGTTTGGCTTTAATTTTGGCTTATGGAAGTGAGTGTGAATGTTGGGAGCTCGGCCAAAGCCTTCTCAGAAGATTGTGGACTGAAGCTATGCTTCGGCATCTTTTAGTCCGTAATTGTAGTGTGTCAAATCTTTCTTAAAAATACACCAATCATGGTCATCCATGAGTCTTGGCTGCCCAGGACCCTGTCGCCAGTTTTGAAAAATTTTTGATTATTTTGATTTTGATTTTTGCTCTGGGAACACATCACAAGAGCTGCAGCGACACTCTTGACCCTCATCAAATTGGTCCATTTTGACCTGACTGGTTATATATATATATATATATATATATATCTTCCCAACTAAATTCCCATTCCCGGTGCAGTAATGAAGCGATCAGCGTAATTCACTTCACCTGTTTGTGCTCAGAATGTTATGTCAGCTTGAATCTCACTTGCTTCTTTTGTTTTTTTGTTTGTTTACATTGATCAGCAGTATTTATCGGGCGTGGTTGGTTTTGCGTTTCTGAAATCTAACTCTGATTTTTATTTTATGATAGGGTCAACATTGAAGCGTCTCTGCTTGGGCAAAGAACGAACTAACGCTAGTAATTATTCCTTTTTATATCTTATCATTTTATTACACATACAATTTGCTCACTTAGTATTGCCTTGGCTTGGAATCATGGCACCGGCATTTGACTTTGATATCTCTTGCTCATCAGGACCTGCGGCTCCCCCTGGGGCATCAAACCAAGCCCCTGTCCCATTGACCCCTTCGCCACGACGAGCACCACTGAGTATGGCTCAGACGCAGAGCAACAACAGCAACAACAACAGCAAGCATGTTCCTGAGGAGCTCCGTGCACTGATCCATACCTGGAGTCCTGAAGAACATCGAAGAAGCTTTGGAATCGGAACACAGATGTCTTCCAGGAGTAGGACCAGGAGTGCTGAGGGGGTACGGGACATGAGTTATAGTGTTGTCAGCAGAGAGTCTGACTATGTTATACAGCAGCTGTGTAGATTCCTGAAGGTTTTATCAAGTGATCCTTCCAGTTTGTGAATGTA
>JAOTRQ010072865.1:0-12221 GCA_028565875.1 Hoplisoma paleatum
CCCCCCCCCCCCCAAAAAAAAAAAAAAAATAAAAAAAATAAGGGCTAGCATGCTCTGATCAAACTGTAACTAAGGATAGGGATCAAAGGTGGTCTACCAAAGCTGATCTGAAGGAACACAGTGAACTGTGCACTGAGCTGTCCCACTAGATACATTGCTAAAAAGAAATAATGAGAAAGTGTCATGTTGGCCTCACTTGAAATATGATCCTAGCACTACGAAGTTTACTCTCTTCTACTATTTACTCTCTTTCACAGCACGTGGTGTTATAGAAGAAATTGCATTTTAAGCTTTTTCATATTAATGCTGGTTTGTCTGGAATTCTTGATTAAATTGGGCTTGAGCGAAGTCTGTGAGTCTAGGATACAAAGACGGGGATTTCAAAGCCCAACAAACATTGTGTGATATTGTGAGTAGAAAGATGGCCATAGCATCTGTTCAGGTTCTTGTCCAGACACTAGTCTTGCTACCCACAATCTTGCTAATAAATTCTTCAATTAAATCCAGTCAGTTATAATTCTTGTTTTTATTTATCATTTCACTATATTTTTATGGCCCTGGTGTGGTCACAATAGCTACAGTGGTTAAAGTATTGGACTAGTAATAAGAGAGTTGCTAGTTGCAAACATTGGGCTACTAAGTAAATCCATTAATCTTTAATTGCAAGCTGTATTCACATTTTGTTGTTGCTTTAAATAATAGTGTCTGCTAAAATTGTATTGTTTACATACACCTATTCAGCTGTATGGGGCGCTGGTATGGTAAGACTTTATTCAACTAGCAGGAAATGCTCAGGATGATTGGATGCTTAATTAACCAGATCACATTTGCTGAGAAGATATTGCTGGTGAATTGGTTGGTCTGCAGAGGCCTTTTAATGCTGGAATATATTCTACATCTATAGGTCATTTCTATTGAAAATATTTAATTGCATAATTATTTCATATACCTGGAAGATGGATCCAAGTGGTGCATAAGACTTGGGATTTTATATATGTTGTGGCGTAATTTTTAACCATAATATACTAGTGAAAAACCACATATGTGTGAGACTAACATGTCAAGCTCATTACTGAGTGACCACAGGAAAGGATTAAAACTGTATTAAATCTTTTGAGCATGTCTGTGTATCTGGTTTTTTGCTGGATTGGTTGGGAGTAATCACATTGTTACATTGCTGTTTTCTGTGAAATGAAACAGAAATATTGCTTTTAATTGTATTTTTAATGGTGGATTAAACAGCAGCAGTAAGTTTCATGGTCTTTGTTACAATGTAGTGGATACCATGTTTAAGTTGAACCTTGTTCAATAACAAGCACTCCTGCAGAGTGTCTCGTCCAGTTTCTTGATCAAGAAGTTCTGTTTGTCGTCCCCACCAAAAACGCAGCAAAGAAAAAAAATGTATGTTTTTATTTGTTTATATACTTTTATTTGTTAATAAAAACAATTGCTGGTTGTTTTGAGATAGACCCAATCGATTTTTCAAATTAAACACCGCTACCAAACCACCACGATGGCACTTCGTGTAAAAATCAGAACATGCACTAAAAACATATAAAAAATAAAATGCAATGACATGCAAACTCTTTATTTTCTTACCTATAGTGACTTTTTAGTATATTTGTAGAATATTCGGTTTCACTGATTGCTTCTGTCTATGGAGTAAACCCTAGTGGATTTTTTTTGGCATAACACACTTTGGATGAATGGTCGATATAGAACAATCAGGTTGAGTTAAGTTCAACAACTTTTTTAAATAAGATATAGTGACTCAAAGTGTGCTCTACCAAATGGTCGACCAGAACAACAAACGATTAAGAAGTTAATACTTCCTAATTGTATTGTATTGCATTGCAATTTTGTGTTTAACAAATACAGAACAAGTGTATTAGAGAGTCCTGGGATGTATTTTTTCAGTGGTGCCAATTGCTTATAATATAAATATAATATAAATCTGATTATAACAATGAACATAATTTGATCTTGTTATTGTGAGTAACACCCAAATGTGAAGACACCCAAATGAAGGGACAGTGTAGCCTAGTAAGTAGAGCGTTGGGCTGTGAACCCAAAGGTTGGGGGTTCAAATCCAGGCTCTGCTAAACTGCTGGGTCCTTGAGCAAGACTGCTGGGTCCTTGAGCAAGACCCTGAACCCTGTCTACTCCAGGGACGCCGTACGTTGGCTGACCTGCACTCTGACTGCACTCTGGATATGCGAAGAGAAACATTGTAGAAACAATTGTTGTACTGTACATCTGTATGTGTAATGACAAATAAAATTTGAATTTGAACATTTATCATTCAAAACATGTATATAATTTTTGAAGAAGTACCCAAATAAAATGTTTTTTAAAGCAAAACACCCTGACCATTTGTAATTGTCTTTTTAAAACAACATTGTTGTTTGTATTTAACAAAACAAACCAATGCTTATATCTGACAAAAAATGGCAAACTATTTTATTTACATTGCTTAAATCCAAATACCAATCACATACATACTTCATACAGAAAAAAATACTGGAAAATCTGCATCATTCTGCAGCTGCTTTAATATAAAGAAACGTAGGATTTGGACAGACGTAAATTTAAACATACAACGTAGTGGTGAGGTGTGCTGTATAATCTCTACAGCACTAATATTCCAGTATCATCTCGAGAGGGTTGTAATAATGATAGTCAATTTGATTGTCTTGTCAGAATGGTATAAATTGACATTGATCTTTTCATGGCTGTAATAAAACAGATTTTTATTCTGAGTCAATTAGTAAAAATGCTGGATTATTTAAATCTAGATCTAGATCAATGCCATGCAAACTTATAATAGAAAATGTGTTTTAATATTAATTTCAAAATCAATTGCATTGAGATGTAAATAATATCAGATTGTTTTTTAGATGACATTAATTCAGAAAAAAATATTTAAATAATTGTGTAGTACGGATTGCTGGGACTGAAAGATTATTGGCAGTGGCCTTGCACTGGGTAGATCTTACTGAATAATATCACTAGGGTTGGAGATTTGCCAAAATCGGATGCTGAGTGGTTAAATAAGAACTGAGGAGGAAGCTTGGCACAATGATTTTATGAATGGAAGCTCGATCAGTTCATTATCTTGGCAGATGGACACAGGAAATCACTTGGCTTCTCCTTAGAGAAACAGAGAATGGCAATCGATGTCTAGAGTACCTGTTTTTTGATCTTCTCCTAGTCATTTGATTTCATCTCACACTCGTGCCAGGTGGATGCTACCAACTCAAGTTGCTCATTGTTTTTAGGATTTTATTCAGTTTAAGCTTAATGCCCTCTCATGACCTGACCTAAGGTCAGCTTCATAAAATGTCAATTTCAACACAAATCTCAAAACGTGTAACCTGAATCGGTAAACTGCCTTTCTCTGAAAGACTCGAGTGATGCTACTTTGATTGCTCAGTCAGGGTTTTGGTCAGTTTTATTCTGTAATCGTAATTCATCCTGGCTATAGGTCCAGTTTACCACAGGATATATGGAATTTTTAACAATTTAATTACTCACACTACGGAGCAAATAACAACAGACATTCTTAACATTTACATTTACATGAACATTTTGTAAGAAAATCTAACAAGCCATTGTCAACATTATAAAACAATGTGGGATATCTTATTCAATAATTGATCTTAGGCTATCAGAATATATTTTACTATTTTTACTGGCTGTGCCACAAATAAACTACAAATAAATACATTTTTCACAGTTGAAAAGCTGCTGTGTCACTATAGTTTGAGCAATGCACCAAGTAAAAAAAAAACGGTACATAAGCAACTATTAGAGATTATGACTACAAATATAGCCCACAGAAGCAGTGATCATTCATCAAAGTACACTGCAGCTGCTACTTATATTTAACATCATTTACCCAATCTTTCAGGCATGAAATGTAAGTAACAGAATGACAAAAACCCACACTGCTTGCTTGAGTTGCGGCAGTGGTTCAATCCATATGTTATACTGATTTGTTTAGTTGGCGGATTAGCAGTAATTCAACAAATGCAATGAGCTGATTATACTATAGTAAAAAATCTATATTGACAGATACCAGGTGAGACTTAAGTAGTTCCTGAAAAGTAGTTCCTGACTCTGGTACCAAAAGCTGTTCAAGTTTTTTTATTATTTAAAGGGAAACAACAGTGCTCACAAAGGTAATTGTAACCGGTTAATGCTCCAGGCTGAAAGTAAATAGTCTTTTTGTAATATTTAGATAATATCAAACCAAGATTTAGTATGTTTACATACAGCTTATTAATCCTAAAGGATACAACCAAAGTTTGGGAAACAGTTTTAAAAAGTAGCTGTCAGTGTACTTAAAAATAATGTGTTGAAGCACTGTTGAGAGGTCATTAATAGACTTTGGCAGAGCCACGGTTCTTCCTAATAAGCAACATAAATACCCTTCCAGGGCCTTGTGGACAACCTATGCCCTATAACATTAAAATAAACATATTGCCATATTGTTAGAGTTTCATTACTAAGAGAAAAGTTTTTTTTACATTCAATAATTATACAATATAGTAGTGTCTCAACATATTCGGATCCCCTTACATTTTGCAAACATTATTGTGCACTGGGTGTTTGATCAGTAAAGAAAACCCAATAATAATGTTAATGTATTGTTTTGTCACATATACAAGTTGTTTTAATAGCAAAAGCGCAACAATACCGCCATCCTTGCATCCATCCAAACGTCAATCCATGGTAGGAATATCCTTGAACAAAACCTTCACTAAATGACACATAGACTCACTTACACAAACATGACATAGAGCATCAGCCAAATTAAACGTGGCTTCGAGCCAAGTCTATGATAGACCCTAATTGGGCCAACCAAAGCCCAGACCCGAACATCACCAAAGATCTGGTCAGATATTTAAAAATGACAGTTTATACACATTTTCCATCCAGTCGAATAAACTATTTATGGGTAAAATAAGCAATCATTGTCACTCAATATTTTGAATTCTCAACACATATAATAGGGTTGGAATACCTTTTTTAATCAAATGTGCATGAATCAAATATTGCTTTTTTCTCAACCCAGTTGAATTTTTGTTACTATACTTAATTTATGTTTGACATTAAGATACAATGGTACTATATGGTCTTTTCTAACTTTAATTGTATTTATTGGTTGTAGTTGTTAGGAAGTTAGGGTTTCTTTAGGAACACAAATGTCAGGACACATCACGGAGACACACCAGGGCAGGTGGGTTAACAAAGAGTCTTTATATAAGGAACAAACACACGGAAGGAACAAACACGATACAGGACAACCAAAACGAAACAGAAAACGCAAGAGTCCAGCCCCCTACGTGAATGAAACAAAAACACGGGTACACCACGGTACAATAAACGCAAAACAAACAAGGAACAAGAAATGATACAGTCAACGTAAGAATCTAGCCCCGATCGGAGGGAAGAGTCCAAATATATAGCATGGGTAATTATTCCCTGATCAAGAACAGGTGCGGGAGATCAGGGCTCCGGGTCCTAGCACAGGGGGGCATGACTGGAAGGCGGTGTCAGTCAACAGTGAGGAACGCAGTTCCTAACATTAACAGAGAAGCTACTAACATAAACTGAGCGAAAGCTAAAAGTTTTACTACCTCTTAATGTACTGAGGTGATTGTAGCAGGTTCGAGTCCATGTTAAGATCTTTGACACTCTTTATCTCATAATTAGATCTGGTGACTTCAGTCGGTCTTTCAGAGGTGATGTTACATTTATTGGACTTCTAATCATTTTCAAGAATAAAATAACAATGAACAACAACCCCATATATTATAAAACTTATAATTTGAACTGGACACATATTTTTTAACATACATAGCTTAACATACACTTTTTGTTTATATGTTAAAAGAACACTAATACCTGAACATTTTGTGCATCTCATCAAAGTCCATGCCTACACCATCATCCATGAAGACAAGGCAATCTTGTTCTTTGAATGTCTGTTTGTCAATCCAGAAGTTCTTGGCTCGTGCATCAAAACCATTGTCTATAACCAGAAAACAATGAAACCAGTGTAAACAACTAAATTCAATTCAACATTAAATATTAAGGACAAAATTTCGTATTAACCAGAATGCAGTTTATTTAACATTCATCAAATAAATTAAACAGATATTATAGTTACATAGATCAATAGATTGATCGATAGATACAATTAAAAAATAAACTAATAATTTCCTTGAAAGTGAAAAAAAAGATCTGAAATATTTGTATGTTTATAAACAATAATAATCTAATATTATTAAACAATCTAACTATTAAACAATAAAACAGTTCTGAACTGATTTCTATTTAAAATGGTGTGTAATGATGATTTAGACAATATAGATCTTCAACTGCTGAGAAATATGATGTTACACGGTGTAAACTTTTGTTTTAGCCATCAAAATAAGAATAAGTAAAGCAATAAATGTGAAGCCTTGTAAAAATTGGTTTAAATTATTATTAATATTATTTGTACACAAGCCTTGTACATACAAGTGACTCACCAATCAGTTCTGCAATCGCACTGAAAGGCCAAACGTGACTGGTGGAGTTTGAGAGGAGGAATTTTGGTTTAACCTTTAAAAAAAGAAATAAGATGTTTAAATAAACAAATTATTTCAACAACAAACACAATTTTCCTTCCTACACACTGACCTAACCACCTTATTCTTCCTTCTTTATCTCCCTCTCCATATTTCATTTAAAAGTCATCATTGCAGGTTTACCCAATATTAATTACAAAATAAAATAAACTTTACCAATGCAATGAAAGACAATGAGGCTGCTAAAGACTTCGATTTTCTATTGATTCAAGTAATTATTTTCACCTGTTAAGATATTAGGCATACTCACAATATTTTTTTGGTTAAGTTTTATTTTTTCAATTTAATAAATTAAAAATTGGGATCTGAAGAAAATCAGAATCAGAATCAGATTTATTGGCCATGAATGTGACAACACACAAGGAATTTGGTTCCGGCTGATGGTTTCTCTCTAGTACAATCCGGTTAGACAAACAAATTTACAACCTGCAAATCAACATGTAAAAAATGCATCATATCAAAAATTACTAGTATAAAATTGCATGTATAATAAACTGGGATCTGCTGCACTGAAGATCTTGTATGTAGATTAAATATATCCATTTAAAATAGCATCATAATTTATTAAAAATGTGGTCTTTATATAAAATGGTCTATAATTTACTTACCACGCTTACGGGTATTCCATTAACTCTAGTTACCTCCATTTCAAATAAAATCTAGTGTTAATTATTTCCCAGTAGTAAACAAACTCTTCTAAACTGTTCAAATGTTTTGTGATAACTAAACCAGTAACATCCGTTTATACTGGCTGAGTTTTCACATGTGACTAGGGAGTGGTTTAGTAACGACGACACATGACAAGATAGATTCTAAAGTTTTGTCTAAAACTTTTGGCTTTTAACGTACACTGTAACTGTGGGTGGCTAAAGAAAACAATGTCTAATGTCTAATACATTGTTTAAAGTAAATGCTTTGAGATATGTAACATGCTCTTTGACTAAACTTTACTAAAGAGAGCATGAAGGTCATTAAATTAACCCTCCTGGATATGAGCATGGAGACCATCTTAGGTAAATTTGTTAGTAAACTATTATTATTAAACACGTTTAATCCGTTTTTATATCTTGTAAGTATTGTAAATTCAAATGAGTAATATTATTTTGGGCGTAATATGAATAGTGAGAATACATTCAACTATACATTTAGTAATGAGTAATGAGAATAATTCATTTTGAAGTATTACATCTTTGAGTATAATTGTGCAAATCAATAAATTAGAGTAGTAATTATTTGTCATCATAGGGGGAAAGTAAGTGCCAATGAATCATGAAACTGGCCATGTTCCGGATTAAACCAGTTTATCAGTGTAGGTGAGGTTTACATTTATGTTATAGGAGATGTAAACCAACACTAATTAACACAGAACACCTACAGATTCCTTATACTGTGACTAAACTGACCAGCCTGTTTTTAAAGACATTTTATACAGTCCATTTGTCTTTACCAACTAATATCTCCATCAATGGTGACTCAAGAACAAGTATGTGACAGCTGATACTTGTTCTATAACATTGACATTTAGAAAACTATTTGTTGCAAATGTAAATGATGAGCTAAAGAAATCCTATAAATTATAAAATGGATTTTAAGCTGTTAAGATCTTAAAACCGACAAGATTTTTCTTTGTAAAAAGTAAAAAGAAAGAGCTGAAAAGCGCCTGATTAAAATCCTAAGGACAGAATGAACAGTGTTGAGTTGATAAGAGCAGAGAAGAAGTTGTTTGGTAAACTGAGCACTTAATTCATGGTGCACACTTTCGTGAGTTCTCTTAAATTGAACACTGACATATTTTATTTGGAAAAAAAAGTTCTAATAAGATGTCAGATTAAACTGACTTAAATTTATATTATATACATGACAAGTAACGTCATTCATGACATTGTTACAAACTTACATCATTATAATTTCGTCAGTGCTCAAGTTTATATCAAACACATGATACTGACGATATAATTTTTTTATATTTATTTTACATTCACCTCATTCATCTGTATATTTTTGGGTTGTGTGTGTGTGTGTGTGGGGGGGGGTTAGGGTTAGGGGGGGAGTAAACTCAGAGTAAACTCACATAGGCACGAGGAGAACATGATGCAAACACCAGGGCCAAGGTAAATTAGTTAATAAACTAACACGTTTAATCCATTTTCATATATTGTAAGTTTTGTCAATTCATATGAGTAATATTATTTTGTGCGTAGTATAAATCGTGTGAATAAATTCAACTATACATTAAGTAATGAGAATAATTCATTTTACATCTTTGAGTATAATTGTGCAAATGAATAATTAATAAAGATTAATTAGAGTAGGGACAATAATGGATATGAACTGCTTCAACATTGTAACTGCCTGAATGCATGTAAAAAAAGAAAACATTGTTTTTTGTAGTTATATATATATATATATATAATAAAATTGTAGAATTTTATTTTTGGTCAATCTGACCCAAAGAACATTAGAAGAGATCTATTGAGTATCTAAATTAATCATCTGAATTAGGCTGCGTCTAATTACTAAATAGCAGTTTTATGTTTGAACACATTCATTGAGTGATTTCACATAATTTGTGACTTTAGTTTTTAAATGGTGAACATGACTTGCAAAGCGATAAAAATGAAAGTATCAGGAAAGTAAATGAAAGTTGTTCATAATGCAAATTAGATGCAAAACCAACTCGTATTTGACTGAGGAGAATGCACTATACAAAAAGCAGAAAGTATTAAAGTTTCTGCACATTCCCTGATCTTGAAAGTGCACATGCTGCAATTTCCCAGCATGATTTGCTTGTGAGGCCTGGAGAGCAACAGAAGCCATCTTGAAGTAGAAGCCATTTTGACGTACATTTGGACACGATGACACTGGCGTACTCAGAGTAAACTCACACAGACACAAGGAAAACATGATGCAAACACCAGGGCCTACTTAATGTGAGGCAACATTGCTTCTCACTAAGCCACTAGGCTGCCATACAAAGCAGATCTGAGTAAGTCAAGCTATCAAATCATAAAATGAGATTTAGATTTTAAAACATAACATAATTTATATGCTTATATGCTTTTATAAAATGTCCCCGACATTGCGTTAACAATAAATAATATAAAGATAATTTACTGATACAGCTTTGGCAACCATCTCTTACAAGGACATAAAGAAACTAGCATTAGAATTAGAAATTCTACAGTAAAACTGAAATGAGTGAGAAGCACTTCATGCACTAATGAAGAGAACATGGGCATCTTATTCTAAAACTAAGGTGCAAGACAGAGTAAATAATAAAGTGAGTGAGTGTACGGTGCATATCAGAGGTGCATATTCTTATGTGCATAGATAAGTATGAGGTTAAGTTAGAGGCCCGAGGTCAAGGAATGAAAAAGATTACGGTGTAGGTGACGTTTGTACTCACAAGTACTTTCACAAGTAAACATATCACACCCACCAAACGACAGGCATAGACAATGATGAAACGAAACTAAACAGCTTTGAGCAATGATGAAATGAAACTAACGAGCCCATTTGTGTTTCATTTTTAGCCTTTTTGAGGTTATACAGTGTAGGTGATGTTTTTTTTACTCAGAAGTACTTCTATAAGTAAACATATCACAACCATCAAATGCCAGACAGAGACAACGATGAAACGAAATTAACAAGCCCATTTGTGTTACATTTTTAGCCTGATAAAATATTTCACACTGATCGTTTTCCTTTCATTAACACATAATAATAGCTTAACGAAATCTACACCTACGTCAAGGTTGACTCAAAAACAATCGTGCTTAAGCAAACATAGTGCATGTCTCATAACTCTGACATTTAAAAAACAAAGTTACTTAAAAGTAAATACATTTTTGAAAACATTAGGCACACAGAATCTATATATAACCATGACACATCACAAATGTTATTTTGGGTGCTCCAGTTTAAAAAAACATTACTGTTAGTTTAACTGGAGAAACTGAAATATATAAATATATTTAGCCATTGGGATGCAGAAACCAGTGCGTTTTATTCCCAATCCCCAAAGTTCAGATAAATAGGGAGGGTTGTGTTAGGAAGGGCATTCGACATAAAAACAAATGAATTCAACAATAACGCAGACACTGATCCACCGTGGTGACCCTAAACAACAGCAGGCAGAAGTTAGTGCAGCATTTCTGAACTGTTATTTAGAACAATTAGGTGGCACAGCACTAAATTATGCTCCCACCACCAAAAATTAATGATTGGCTAAGTTACGTTAAGATTTTAGCCGAGTTCAGATTCAACGCTTGTGTGCAGTGTAAAATCGCACAACTCCACCTGGGAACCCGTCATAAATAAAGACTGAAAAAAACATCAAAAGTTTGTATAAAATATTTTATTAATATTTTTATTTAGAAAAGTATTTTAAACATTCCTTATACACTAGCACCAGCTACGCAAACTGTAGCATGATGTTGTAAAGCTCCATTCAAAACAGTAAAGATTTGTTAAAATGTCCATTTCAAAATACACCAGTGAACATTTCCTGTAATTTCTGGAAGTTCAGTCGGGTGATAATCACTGATACTATGTTGGTGCTGCTTCTGAAGGAGAGATCTCATCTATAACCTGACTGACAATCTCATCGATGACATCACAATCATAGTTCACCTGCTGAAGATCCAGAGCAGGGACAAAGGTGACCAGGAGACGGGCCACCCTCTTTCTGAGTTCCCTTAGTTTAAGGCTGAAAAGAAAAAAAGTGTCACTAAGTCTGTTCAATACAGGTAGAAGTTAAGTTAATAGTTAAAAATTAATCATTTTTCAATAACAACCTTGTGCTTATGGATGGGGGGGGGTCCAGCATTCAGTGGGACAATGATGATGGCAGCAAACACAGATTTTGATAAATGTAAATTTATTCTTGTTAAATTTTAATTCATATGTACAAGCAATAAAACAAGCAATGGCCTTGGCCTAAAGCATTTATCTTAGTAGGTAAAAACTACGGTGAGGCAATTGTGTAATCTGTCTAACGTATCATGTCTGAATAACCTCTTATAAGTCAATATTGTATTCGTTTTACCAAAGTCCTTCAGCTCCAGACTCACCAGGTGTAAGAACAATTGTTACTTCAGGTCCTTAATTTCTGAAAAAATAAAGTGATCAACAATCCAGATTACATCCTTAAATGGCAAGAAAATTGGTTTAAAATGTATGAACGTATTTATAATGGATTTGTTTCTGAAAGTAGCTAACAGAATTGCAGAGCTGATTGAGAACATTGTCATGAGAGAGACAGGAATATGAAAAACATGAGAGAGACAGAAACAGCTCGGCGTAGTTTAGGTCCTTCCCGTGGGCCCTGATTGGATAAACAGTTCCGAGAGGAGTTTGGGAAACACGTTACCTTTTACAGAATGACAAAAGCTTTGAATATCAGGTCTATTAAACTCACTGATTATTATTTCTTACAAATTATCACTGACAGTCAAAATATAAGTTGACAAAGTTGACTTTGTTACAGAAATAAGGAAGTCAAAGTTCAGGGCCCGTATTTATCAAACTTCTTAGAGTGGAATTTTGGACTTAAGTGCTGAAAAATTCTTAGATTTGCTCCTA
>JAOTRQ010072874.1:0-12220 GCA_028565875.1 Hoplisoma paleatum
TAGCACTGTCGCCTCACAGCGAGAAGTCCCGGGTTCGATCCCCGGGTCGGGCCGGGGGCTTTCTGTGCGGAGTTTGCACGTGCTCTCAGTGTCAGCGTGGGTTTACTCTGGGTACTCAGGTTTCCTCCCACAATCCAAAAAACTTGCACTATGTTGATCGGAAATGGGTAAAATTGTCCTGTAGTTTCACAAGGTCCCATTAGCGATACGAGGTTGGTGAACCTGGCAACCTACTCCGTAAAAATATAATTGCTGAGTAACTCTGGGGATCTGTAGCGCCCCACAGAGGGACCCAAGAGTCGGGAACGACTGGAACCGGTAAATACACACACACACATGTTATTGACTGATTGAAGCAACTGAAGCTCTCGGTTGAAACCCACAAAAGCACAGAAACAACATGCAAACTTTACAGTCAGGACCTGGAACGCCCCCATCTGGGGAGTCAAACTCAGGACCATTTTGACACGTAATCACAGTACCGCTCACAGAGGGAAAATAACATGATTCCAGTTACCTTCTATCCAAACAATCCCTCGTGTTGCATACGAACCACATCGTCTGGGTCGTGTAAAAATCATGGACCGATTGTGGAAGTACTCAAGCCCTGCATTCTCCAGTTCCCCATATTTTAAAAATATATATTTTAATCACCACTAGCCACTCACCAAGATTTTAAAAGTGTCCTTTAATGATCCACATGATATAATATTTGAAAATGACAATTGTAAATCATCTTATAAGCATCTTCAACTTTTTTTTATTCTTCTTGTCTTTGTATAGGTGTTTACTTTGACTCGTGCGTCCGCCAAATCAAGTTTGTTGACTTTTGCGGAAAGTTCCGGCTGCCTCTCATGCACTACCTCTGTTCTCCTAAATGTAGCTCTCCTTGTACCTTCAACCCTCACAGTGACACGGAGTCAGAGGACGAGAGCAGTGTCCCCCCAGACAGGCTGCAAAGAGTTCTGCTGGGTTAGTGACACTTTCAACATGTTCGGTATTCAGCTCTTACCCTCTTACACTTCTGTAGGGGAACTTTATGACTGTCCGTTGACATTCGCACAAACACTTATGCACTCGCCGCTCTAGGACAGGCCACACAGATCGGCGTTCTGATCCAACAGCCACCTTATCTCTCATTTATCAAGAGAATGTGAACCCGATGTCCCCAGCTGACCAGATGTTATTGTTAAAGTGGACTGTTCTCAGTACAGCAGTGACATTAAAATGTAAATGACATGGTTGTGTATGCGCTGTACACAGACCGCAGGACCAGTCAATAGCTCGTACACACCTTCTTTTAAGTATAAGACATCTAAACACATCTGGAATCATGTAGTAAACAAAAAATGTTAGAAACCACCAATATGTTTTATATTATAAAAGCCTGTTGCTTTAATGACAGCTTTGCAGATTGCACTTGACTTTACTATTGGCGTTCTGTCCAGCATTGCACCCGCCTAATTCTAACATTAGGGCCAGTCGTAGCCTAGGGTACAGGACTAGCAACCTGAAGGACGCCGGGTTCGAATCTCTACACTGCTAGGTTGCTGCTGTCGGACCCTTGAGCAAGGCCCTTAACCCTCGTTGCTTAGACTGTTACCGTAGCTGTTTGGATTTACTGTAGGTGGCTGCTCAATGCTGAAGATGTTAATGCAATTCCATTTGTCAACTTGTCCAACATTCTTTAAGAGTTCCCAAAGGTGATGAGCACTTGTTGACTGCTTTGCTCTCAATCTGAGGTCCAATTTATCTCAAATCCTCGTGTAGAAAATAAAATCAATGAAGCAAATCCATCGTAATGAGAAGGTGCGTCCAAAGTTTTGATTGATACTGCACCGTTTCAGAAGCGTATCGATGGTTATTACACCGGTTATTACACTTAATAGTGGATGTTAGAGTGCTGTACTGATGCAGAACACTTTAAATACACAAGACTGCCATATCATACACCGTCTTACACGTGTAAGCCAACTTTTGACCTCGGTTGTATGGTGTGACGGGAAGAATTGCGCGCACACTTTTTGAAGACCCACATCGTAACCTTGAATCTGGATCGTCTTCATATATGCACGTGTTATTATGAACTTGTAATCGGATCAGTACAATAAGGTTATACCGGTCTTAATCTTCTCAACTCATAGTAATGGACTGATAAAACAATCCGACTGATAAAGCAAATTCTGCACCTGTTGACCTGTTGTATCGGTTATTCATTTATGTGTGTCATCTGTGTCATTAGATAGGAAGGTTAGTGTGTACAGATCTCTTTTTTGGATAACTATGTTGTAATTTTTTATATTGTAGCATGGTTATTAGATCATTAAGTAATCAAAACATAACAGTATTAAATTATTGTTTTGATGTCTTAAATGATGTGCAAGGATGTTCACCTGTGGCGTCTTTACCACGAAACCATAAGGAGATTTTTATATATCCAGATCATGATTCGTTTTTTACAAAATCATTTCAGGTTTCTGAAATTGCAGCTTGTTGATATCTCAGTAAGTTATTTAGGACTATTTGGTTTCCAACACAATGCTGCAATGACATTATACACATCCAACCTTCAGATAGGTTTCGACTCTGTTTCCAAAGGACATCACTGAACCCAAAAAAAACCCTGCAAAATAATTATGGTAAGACCATATTTACATTGTCATTAGATCCTATTATGGAACCTTGCAATGCCATTGGATGGTAAATGTGACCATCAGGCACATCAGGCCGTTAAATTATAAATCTTGCTTTATTTTTTGTGAAATCTCTAGACTGTAGACAGAAGTAAATAAATAAAATCCCTGAATTTTCTTTTGCGATTCTCGAATAGCAAAAATGTTTTAATTGGTGACCTAAAATCAACTATAAATCTACATTGTCTTAAACCTTGTTTAATTTTTAAAAACATGACGTAGAATCAACATTGTGATTGGTTCTGAGCTACAATCCAACAAGGTAACTGGGTAAATAAGGCATTTATTGCACTACCCCAATAAAACTGGTATAATTAACATTATTAGAATATTCATGATTTACAGCTAATCCATGTCGATCTGACTGCCATCTGCTGACCTGATGAACAAGTTTAAGTTTAAGTAGTTCTCTGGTAGGTTTAATGGCATTTTTATTATTATGGTACAGTTTTATACATCACTGTACAGCTTCCTGCAACCCTTCTGCACTAAATAGTGTTCCTGTGATTAAACAGGCCCTTGGTTCTGTTGTCAAAATGAACCAATTAAAAGCTAAACAAAGAACACAAAGTGCCAGGACCAAAAGTACAACATTGCAAAGCCATTGACAGAACAAAATCATTCAAGAGATCTTGAAATAAACAAATCTAAATCTTGCAGGGAAAGCAATTCATTTACAATAAAGCAAAACTACAAACATCTAAATGGAAGTCGAATGAAGGTGAAAAGTTGATGCATCGATGTTCATAACTGACGACATGCACTGACCACAAGTTATAATCGAAACTACACAATCCGATCCACCACTTCTGAACGATATAGTGCCGTGTAAAATATTATTATTGTGACAAAAACACTTCACTTTAGATGATTTATTTGTGACAATGAATTTGATCAGAACTTACACAATGAATGGCACAAAATTAAGCAAATAATAAATCAAGATCAATAAATATGGAAAAGAGCGTTTTAAAAACTATTACAAATTAATGGGTACGTTATAACACACAAAGCATGTACTTTTATTATGTAAAGTTGGCATAAATGTATGTAATATCTGCCCAAAGCCTCTCGTTCCACTTCCCACGGCAACAAATGACAAGTTGTTACTTCAGCTGGTTACATCAAGTCAAACCTGATCTTTAAAGGTGAATAAAGAAGTCATGTCACGAGTTACATTCTGACATTGGTGGTGTCGATAGATTTTAGTCATATGATCAGAAATGACCAAGATTGACGGGCGTCTTATTACAAGTGTACATACTTAAACTCCATGTTGGCTAAGATATTACAAAATGTGTATTACAGTTACACACATAGCTTTTCTAGGATGAGTTATTGAGGTGAATGTTCCTTTGATACTTAAATAACATTTGCAATAAAGCGTACATACACAGTTCAAATTTATTATTTTAAATTAAGTCACGTTTTGATAAAATCTGGATAGAAAATGTTAACGTACAGAACGTTTATGAAACAAAAATGCCAGGATTTATTTATAACTATACGAACCCTATTCAGGATTTTGTATTTTACAGATAAATGAACTAACAGTACAAATGACTGCTTTATAAAAACTTGTTTAAATATTTAATTCGATCTGTCATCTTTTATTTCTAGCTTATTTATTTTATTTATACTATCAAATCGTCTGACCTTGCTCTGCTGCTGGCCTTGCTCAGACTACTGAGCGGTCTCATGTCGTCTATTGTCTCGGTGGTTTCCACCTCTTTCTTTACCTGCATTTCGTCCTCATTCACCTGAACGGTCCTGGTATCTCGGTCCGGCTCGGCCGTGGTTGTCTGTACGTAAGAGGGTAACGTCTCATCGTATGCCTTGGACAAGTCTTCTCTTGGAGAAGGTGATTCATCTGCCTTTTCCAAAAAAGATTCATAACAGGTAGGGAGACCAACCACCTCGCTTATGGGAAAGAAGTGTGTACTGGTTTTGTTCTCATCCAGCAAGTTGTAGCTTTTTGATTTTTGGATGGCCATGGAGGGCCGTTTCTCTCCTACCTCGGATCCTTCGATTTGTGCTCTGGCTAGCTTGGGAAAGACAAAGTGAATCTTCTTGAGACCAAGGTGGCTTATTTCTATGAAGTTGAGAGACAGTGAGACGCAAGCCACTGCCAACATGAAAATGATGAACACTGTCTTTTCGGTAGGTCTAGAGACAAAGCAGTCAACGGTGTTTGGACAAGGCCAACGGCTGCACTTGTACAGAGGCAGCATGTGGAAGCCGTAGAGAAAGTACTGACCCACGACGAAACCCACCTCGAAGAGTGTTTTGAAGATGATGTGGCAGATGTAGGTTCTGAGAAGTGTCCCTTCCAGACGGAACTTCTTGCTTATTTTGGTGCTGGTCTCTTTGGCCATACGAATGCTCCCCTGGTCGGGTGTGAGCGGTGGCCGCTCCTTACCGGTCTCCTGCTGCCGGCTCCGCTCGACCTCCTCGCGCTCTTTGCGCTTTTCTTCCATGTGGACGTGGTGCACGGCGTGACCCACGTACACGAGGGACGGCGTGGAGACAAAAATGATCTGCAAAACCCAGAGGCGGATATGCGAAATGGGGAAAGCCTCATCGTAGCAGACGTTCTCACAACCGGGTTGCTGTGTGTTGCAGACATAATCTGACTGCTCGTCGCCCCATACGAACTCTGCCGCGGTGCCCAGGATTAAGATGCGAAAGATGAAGAGGACAGTCAGCCACACCCTGCCGATCACCGTAGAGTGCTCGTTGACTTCCTCAAGGATGTTACCCAAGAAACTCCAGTCGCCCATGATCGATGATGGCCACTGTAATCCACAATATAAAATGCGGGTTAAATTAGTTACTGGTGGCTTGTGAAGTAAAAAATCAACTCTGTATCAAACCTAAGGTGGGCGCAATAGAGCGTTAATTCTTTTAAGAATTATGCAATGTGCCAGCTAAGAAACTGAACACTTTAAAGGAAGCTTAAAACGTCTCAAAATATAATTGCAATCAGCAATTCAAAGATAAATAAAAGAAATAGCAATTACCAATTAATGAAAAGGCTGCAAACATCAAAGTATAAAGAATAATCCAAGTGAACAATAAAATAGCACAAATTAAAGCAACAATATCTTGGTATTAATGGGCAACTTGCCACAGTGAGCGCTCCAGAGTGATCGTATTCCGCCTTCTCCTGGCGTCCTGTGATATGAAGTGAACTTTTTAGCAACTCACTTCCCACCTAAGGCCCCCCCCCCCCGGTTCTTGATGCACCACTGAGCAGAAGTGAATGAATCCAATTTGATGGTTGGTTTTTACTTCGCAGCAATATTTAAGCTTGGAGCCAGACACCCTTTATTCAGGTGGCGACCATCAGTCACCCGTAGCACAATAGACACCATAAACACAAATGGGAATATATCAGACGCCACTTTTAGGAACGAAACAAGTCCCAAAAGAATAATGAACATTTATTAATTTGTTTTGTCTGTATTAGAAATGCGTTATTCTTGTCGGGGACCTGGTGGGTCTGATTCCTAGTACATGCTCAGACTTTAGTTAGACCTGTTGGAGTAAATCTGAGCACCCTGAATAAATCCACATGACATGGACACAGGAAGAACCTGCCAACTGCACAAAGTAAAGCCAACAGGAACCAGGCCAGTGTATGGAACTTTATTATTTAGTGCTAATAAAAACATTTGTACAGTATGAGTATAATTAACAAATGTAAGTAGTTGGAAAATATATTTCATGTGATTCAATGTACAAAACAGCGCATGACTGGACAGTAAAAGAAATACCAGTTTCTTCAGATTCAGCGATAGTACGGTAATAAAAGTGTCTGCCAAAATGTAAATGTATGTAAATGTAATCTAAACTTTTTAAACAAGATGATTAATACACACTGTATTATAAATCTGTGTGTTTCAGTTCTCCTACATTGTGTGCCATGTCCATATCGGGTTAGTAAAACAACCCTTATAGTAAGTGTTGAATGCCAGGAAATGGGTTGAAAACAAAATCTTGAGAGTCATCAAACCAAACATGTGACAGATTCCATTCAACTGAAACGGCCAACATTACACGTGGAGATTTTTCTTAACTCTTCGAAACTAAATAACAACCTGCAATTAATAAAAAAAAGCCATAAATAGTGCTTCGTTCAGTTGTCTTTGTTTAAAAAATAATAATTTGTAAACATTCATGTCTAACCCAGTAGGCACTGGTGGTTGTAGTTGCGGGTGCTTGTGGTCTAAACCCTGAATAGATGCACACAAAAGCTCAATGTCATGATTAAAAAGGTGCTGGCGCTATTGAGAACATGCACTGATGCGTGGTTACAGATTGTGTCAGTGAAGCAAACCCCAGACACAGCAAAGTTATCTCGCAATCTGTCTGTGTCACACGCTTTCATGCTAATTAGGGACAAGGGCCCGATCGTGGCAACCTGGCAGTGGTAAGCCTGAACCAAGCGACCTTTTGTACTAGTAGCGTACTAGTTTCTTAACCACTAGACGACCATGCGACATTATTTAGCTGAAACCTGTGTTGCTAATATTCTGGGTTTAAAAATAAACTCCAGCTTCAGTGGCAACAACACTATCGAAATTCTAGACAAATGAGTGGGAACAGTGTAATCAAACGTTCCCTTCCATCCAACAGGAAATGGACTTCTGCCTTCCTGTGTCTGTTTGTCCGGGTTGATTACAGGAAAGCAGAAATGCCGATGGAAACAATAAAAAAGTAAAAGCCATAGAAAGAAAGAAACAACTACGATTGGGGGAAAAAATGAAAAACAAAAACACAAATGAGTGTATTGTGTTACTCTACATTAAAAAAAATACATGAAAAAATCATTAATATGAGTAAATCTGATCGTTTTGTCTGTGTGAACATAAATACGGAAGCTGCTCACTGATTGGTGGAAAGCAGTCTTGAAACTTTGGGTCTTTCCATGTGCCTCTTTGTGCCAAGCTTCTGTCAGGGATGTGATACAGACCGTTCTGTGACGGTGGACCAGTCACAGGGATGTACTTTGTCAGCAGATAGCCTTGGTCTTTTGGGTGTTGCTATCACAGATTCACATATTGCATAGCCTGAAAGCTCTTTAAAATAGGATGCAGTGATTTCGTGATGTGATTTATTTCACACCCTTCCTCAGCTGATAAAAAAAACAGCACGTGGCCAACTATTAAAAATAATCAAAGACGTGTGACCTTGCTTAGCCGCCGTGTCCTACACTACAATGCTGATACCTCTGCCAGTGTCAACCACGCTACAAAGAATTGCATCGAATCCTTACATTAAAACATCTGTGCACATCCAAATACTGATGTGCAGTTCTGCATCGAAATACAACACAATAATATTTCTAGCTGATGCTGAAGTAACCGGAGAAATGCTGGAATCTACGTCACGATTCTTTTATGTGCAATCAGGTTAATCATTTTGTGAATCGAAAATATTCATTTATAACTGATGAAACTTGTGTACTAAATACATTTAAAACAAAACAGGCAAAGTCAATGAGTTCATGGGGTCAGTGAGTTCGATCAGAACACGTGTATGTGCAGTGAACAGAAGGAAAAATACTATTAATACATATAAAAGATTCAGTATATATACTTGCTTATAAAGATTATAAATATTGAATAATATGTTGTTAGTTATTAAAGCTCAGATGGAAATAAAAACATTAAAGAAAAAATTCCCAAATAAAGCATGTAGCAGCTGTAATGCAGCACAGAAGCCAAAATATCACAGCATAATTATGCTAAATGTCCACAAACAGTTTCAGTAAAAGCTTTTGTATATAAGTTCATATTAATTTGAATTCTTCTTACATGAACCTGTTTTGTAGACAGATCTATGCCAACATTGTTTACAGCCTGAGATACATGGATGAAGTGTAGCTGAAGGTATTTTATCACTGTGCATATGACCGGGACTAAAGAAGCGTGATACAAAGGTGTCTGGAGTCGCTAATGGTGTTGATGACAAGTACAAGTGGCACGGCCACACGTCACCCTAAACAGCTCCTGTACCCAGAAGAGCGTCGACAATTTATTATAGTCTGTAACTTTTTAATAAAATATAAACGTCGTGTTTAATGTTGCACTGAACATGTGTTCCAGTACATTTACTAAACAGCTATAATATAGTTCAATGGGTCAGTAAAACACTGGATTTATTGGTACGATTTTACAATAAGGGTGGATGACTTTGGGGGCGACCGTGGCCTGGTGTGTTCGGAAGGTTGCTGGTTCCATTCTCAGTCGACTGGTCATGACTTGACCCTTGAGCAAGGCACCGAACCCCTAACTGCTGTTATGGCATAATGCACAAGGTATTAATCTATTTTTTGGGGTCATAGCTAGAGAAGGTCTTAGTTGGTTACAAAGTGATTATATGAAGATAATAATCTTAGCAACTGAGCAATATTTTAAGGGCATGACTGTCAGCCCCAGGGCATGTCACATGGCATCTAAAGTCCCTCTGAAGTCAAAATAATGTTCTTACCATGTGCTAGCAATAAAACCAACTACCGAAAAACTCATTGTCCTATTTTATGAAAGATCTTATTATCTTAAAATGACTCTTGGCTTGTTTTATCTAAAAGGGGTTCAGCGATAATGAAACAAAAAAGACTTGTTGAAGAAGCTGTAAATTTTACAGACTTCGTGCAAAATTCCTCTTTCAGCAAAATTGTCAATGCTTATTTTATAAATCTGTATGAATTTGTTGCCACAGTCTAAAAACATGTACTGTAGGTGAAGCAAAATGACTTAATGTCTTTGACATTAGTGCCTTATGACTTAAGGTGTAATGAATGACCGTTTCCTGTCATGGGTGTTACCTAGAAGTGTAAAAAAATGACATTGATAAATAAATATACTAACAATCATCCATGGAAACGGTGGGACTGATTGCTTGTCTGTTTAAAATAGTTGAGTGATTTCAATTGAAGGTTTTGTCAACAAATCTCCGTACCTACTATGTAGTCGTGGACGATTGTTTAACCTCATAATGGCAGCGTTAATTGCTAAGATGTATGTTAAGGTCAACAAGCTGTAGATCTGGGGTGTGCTTATACTAACAATAACTATCAGGGGATTTAAATGCCTAGGTTGAATTCCCATTGTTTCCCCAATGAAAATCTGACTTCCTTTCCTGATCTTGAGATAGTCGCCCAAGCAAAAATAGATTACCACAGAGGCAGACAGGGGGCATTGTGACTTGACAGAGGAAAGAGAAGGAGGAGAATGAATATGAGAGAGAGACAGCAAGAGGGTAAATAGAAGTTTGTAAAGGAGAGGTATCGTGCACTTGGTTTGAAGCAGCTGTTTGACACAGATCCATCATTATATTCACTATATTTGAGAGACTACGTCAGACTTTAATAGTGGAGCACACTGGGATCTTAAGGTTAGGGGCAAAGTTCTTGGCGAGGTGGATTCATATGTAGGTTCAGCCATCGGAGAAGCAGACTCAGAGCAATGAAGAACATCAGGAAGGTGACAGAGGACAACTAGAAGGCACATTCTCAATAAGCTGAGCAACGTAATGGGTTTGTTCTTCACTCCAAAACCCAGAGAACTTCTTTTCCAATGCTGAGCAAATGGACTCTTCATCCTTATAACCGACACATCCAGTTCTGTACCTGCAGATGATCATGGGAATTTACAGAACTACCTAGCACAGACAAACAACTTGATCTAAAAGACGTCTCTGCACATCTTTGCACTTCAATAAATGCTCAACTGGTTTCATTAAATCATTTCCAAACTTCAGATAACATTTAGGAGCAATCAAGATAATATTCACACTACAAATAAATCGAAGTTCTCCACCCCCCCCAAAAAAAACCACCAGCCGTGGGACATATTTCACATCGAAACCCAGAGACATCAGGTGAAAGAGAAAGCGCCTCGCAGGTAATGAATTGTGTGCACTCATCATTATAAATGCTTTAAATGTTTTTCATTATAATAAAAATATTAAGATGTTACTAACTAACAATTTACAATTCTGAAATTGTATTGATATATTATTGTCATGTTTAAACCTCCAAACATTAACGAGAATAACTTTTAATAACAATGGTTTAATTATGGTTTAATGGTTTTATCATACTTTTAATAATTTACATATTGTACGCATAAAAAGATTGTGTACAATTTCAAAGAAACCAATAAAAAAATAGAAAATGATTTATACAATTATTAACGCTTACTATTCATTTAATTGGTGGTACACATACTGGTTTGGAAACCTGTTACTGTTACAAACTATTTTGTGGACAGTTGTAGCTTATGAAAATGTACACAGACACTAGATTCATAATACACATATAAATCAGCATAACTCGTCAATATATATAAAACTTATAACACCATCATATAACATTGCCGTCATATATAGGCTCCTCTTGAATGGGCTATAGGCTCATTATTACTGCCAAGTTTAAACACATGATGGAAGTACCTGGTTTCTGTACTGCATTTACAAAATGATCCCCATTCCTATCCAAACATTCCCCCACTGCAAAAAAAAAAAGTGTATTGTTCTTTTTTTCTGAAGGTATTCGAGTGCACGAGATGGGTGTGCAATTCACCCTCTTCCTCTCCAAAAACCTCAAATGTTTTATATTCATTAAGAAAATTTTATGTTACATCTCAGTCAAAAACACACACTCGAATAAACGCATGTTTTGTGAATTCTTTGGGATTTAATAAACATAAAAATATTTTTTGACATTTATTATATTTTTTTTTACTCGTCGTGATTTTGTTTTAATCTAAATGTGCAAACTTTTAATTTAGTATCTCTGTAGAAGAGTTCAGACGGGATGAAGGTTGTAAATCTCTTGAGAATTAGACCATTTAGACCATTTAAAATGTGTTCATTAGTAAAAGAGATTACCTTTCCAAGTATATGATGATTTATTGTATTCATTATTCAGGATTATTTATTTCTAGTTGCCAGTAATTGTGAAAGTCACCGAGTGAGAACAATACTGTGATTAATATCTTACTTCACCTCTTATGGGTGAAGAATTACTACATTGTTCACATGTTCTATGGGCCGTCTACATTGTGGAAGAGTTTTTATTTAACAGATGGCTGACATTGACATGGGTTCTTTTGTTTATAAGTGCTAAGTGTTGCCCTTTCTGGCCTTGGTGTCCCTGGAACGTAAGTTTCCTTTCAAGTGTTCTGTAAGAAGGAAATGATATTGTTGGAGATTACTTCCTCATTGGGTGGGAGCAGAACGGTGGGTAAACGGCGCACGAATATGTTGTACAAGACAGAAAATGTAACGACATCTGCATTACAAAGTTCAATGTACAACCATGGAAACCTGACATCTGTTTAAAGTTGTACACAAAGAAAGAATATTAACAACATCACTTTCATCTTTATAGTAATTATCCTGCAATGCTTTATAAATGGTGGCACGGTGGCTGAGTGGTTACAGCACTGTCGCCTCACAACAAGAAGTCCCGGGTTCGATCCCCGGGTCGGGCTGGGGACTTTCTGTGCGGAGTTTGC
>JAOTRQ010072884.1:0-12219 GCA_028565875.1 Hoplisoma paleatum
TCACGTCTTCCTTTGTGACGCCGTTCAAATTAAAAGTCCCAGAAGTCCTTTGACGAGACGCAGCGTTTTTCTTTCCTTCGACCAATGGAATTTGTCCGACTAGTAACTTTTTTGGTCGACCAACGATTAATCGATTAATCGCGGTCAGCCCTAGTATACAGTATCAAAAATGGCAACTAAATCTTCACAGATCACAGAAGAAGAATCCTTGGATTGTAGATATTAATTTGGCTGAGGCTGCCAGATATTTGAACAGACAGACCACAAATTTCTGATCTATAGAGGCAAAACTGGATTCTAGACTTAATATATTTTGAATCTTCATTTTAGTTTTGCATATGTACAGTTTTTGTCTTGTTTAACTTCGCGAGGTTGCTAAACTGCATCTCACTGTTTTAACATTGTTTTCTCAGCGACGATAAAAGCTATTCTGTTTTCACCATGACTGAGATCAGGGTTCAAATATCAGCCTTGTAATGGATTGGTGCTCAGTCCAGGATATTCCTGCGATCTGTCTGTCTAACCAGGCTGTATATGATCAACAGAAAGAATAGACAGACAAAAAACAATAGATAGTTAAATAGACAAGGAAGGTAGGCAGGATTGCTAGATAGACTTAAAGAGATACACAGGCAGGTAGACAAAAGTACAGACATTGATAAACAGACAGTCAAATACAGACAAAGCTTGGTAGAGAGACAGATAAACACTACATCGATGCTTTTTAATGTATACGGATTCACGTTTTGAAATCTAATCTTGTCGACAGGGTCAGTACAATTCAAAAAGGCTTGGAGGGGAAACCCTAATTTGTTGCTAAACCCCACAGCCACACAGAAGTTAAAATTGTACCCCAAACCCTCTGATGTGCCACATCATTAAGTCATCTTCATTTACGTCTGGCATAAACATACACAAGCTGGAACGCATTACAGCAACCAGAAGAATTCAAATCAGGATTTATTGCTTGCTCAGAGTTAGCGAGCTGTTTATTTATCTAAGACGACATGCCAATCTTTTCTGTTTGATTCAAGCCCCGAAAGTTTACATTTGCCATTTTGAGGTTTTCCACCATGTTCTGTGTTTTTGGTACTGGATAGGATTAAGTTCTGCTTCCTTGTGTTTTGGGGCACTGCTCATTGCCATGCATCCATCTTTATTCGCCAGCGTTTTAGAATGCACAATGCTTTCGGCTTTGGGCTGAAAGAGTCGGCGGATAAAGCACAACACGGTGAGCTGGGGGGAAATAAACAAGTTTCAAAGCAAGATTTAAAAAAATAAACTTGTTAACCTTGGGCATTGTGAGCAATAATATGTAAACACAAAAATAGGGTTAAATGTTAGTTTAGCCCGAAAGTGAGTGTAAAGGAGAATGGCAGGCCAAATAGTGTTTTTATTTTTTATTACAAGGTTGTATTTTTAGCTCGATGCATTTGTTTTCTGCCAGTATGTTTTACTTTAAAACTTAATTTGTAATCATTCTATTAATTATTAGCCATCATTGCAAAAGGAAATGTAAACAGCATCACTGTGACCCAACCTACACTCTTCTTTCTTTCTAGAATACTTCCTTTTGTAAATATTTTTTTGTCCACCAATCCTTTACAAAACAGATCTTTTAAAGCTGATTTATTCCTCTGCTTTTGATTTGACGATGAGACATAAGCACCATAAAATCATTCACCATAATTCGCCACACTGTGGTATTGCAACGAGCGAGAACAAATGTCATCGTAGATTTTAGCTGGTCCATATCGATTAACAAATGCTTTTAATGATTGGATCATAAACAAAACATGGTAAACATCAAGGCACCGCCACATGCAGTGAGCAAATACTTTATCTACTTGCATGAGCAATCCATTGTTTGCATGGTTGTAGTGCTCCCCCTTGTGGTCTGCATCACAACTCCTTGCGGTCTGTGTTGCTTCGATGCGTAGTTTGAAACTTTTGAAGGCTCTGTAGAGGGGGTTCACATCGACACACATGTTCAGACTACAACAGTGTCGATTTGATGCAGAAGTATAAATCGGCCTTTATTTGCTTTGCTTTTGGAACTTGTAATTCAATGAAGAGGTTTTCCCTGGCTAAATTACACCATCGACTAACGACACACAACAGAGAAATAAAATGAGCACCTACTACTTTGGATTAAAGCAGGGGTCACCAACGCGGTGCCCGCGGGTACCAGGTCGCCTGAAAGGACTTCATGAGTCGCCCGCAGGCCTGTTCTAAAAATAGCTGCATATTTTGTATATTGATATTGATTTAGTTCCTACCTTGTTAAATGATTGTTGAAAATGATTGTGAGAAATCATTTACATGATCAGCATCTTCACATAGATGAATATCATTCATTATTAATAGTAACATGTAATAAAGGTTATAAATTTGTGATTTCACAAGTGTGTATCAAACTGGAAGCCCTTTGCATTAGTTGGTACCCAAAAAGTAGCTTTTAGGATTAGAGGAAAAACTGAATTAGTAGGATTAGAGGAACAACTAAAATTTCATCCTGCTCTGATTGGTTAATATAGCTGTCTTTCAGGACTGAATCTCTTAACAAAGGAACTGATTGACAGAGTCATTTCTGTACAATGCAGTAATGAAACAATGAGCAAAACAAATGAACGATGGAAGACTATGATTAAGATATCCAAGTACTCCACTTTCTTCTTTATTCCCCAGGCTGTGACCAAAGTGACCACTATGGATTCTCTTCCACATGCCACCACAGTCAGCATGGCTCCAGATATCTGCGACCACCTGTTTGATCATTGAATCTTAACACAGTGATACATGGAAGGCTTAATCGAGGCACTAATTTCTTCTCTGTCTGCTTTCAGACAGGTGACGTTGGCGTTTTAAGCTTCACCTCCAGTTAGATGAGAGATAAAAGCCTCTTGAACCCCCGACCCTCCCAACCACCACACACACACACGCACACACACACACACACCTGCCTCACCAGCTTGTTAGATTATCTACTGAGACCAATCAATACCACCATTAACCAAGTGTAGCCCACAAAACAAATTAACCTCACTGATTTTGCATTGCCTTTCTTTCTTCTTTCAATCGTCCTGCACTTTTTGTCTTTCTTTACTTTAAAGCTTTTTGTTTATGTGTCTTAAGTTCATTCCCAGTTCATCCCATAGTAGTTCCATATTGTTCAGGACAGTCCTGTAGATTTCTGGTATAATAAAATACCGAACGATACTCAAGAATGTGTTTTAGAATGCAGGACTGTGCTTCGGACACACATGATCCTGTCATTGCTTTTCTGTCGCTCTCATTACCTTCATGTGGAGTTTTAATAGATACTGACCTCTGCAGAGCTGGAGTAACTACAGATCTGGTGTAAGATGCACCCATCACCATGTACCAGTCTGTGGGAGTAGTGCTATGATCTGGGGTCGCTGCAGTTACATCTAAACATTAAAGCATTCACGCAGTGCATATCCTACCTACTAACAGGTGTTGTGATGAACACAGAGCGTTATTCAGTTCACCCATCAGTGTTTGCTGTTTACAGTAATCTCATTGGATATTCTTCACTTGCGACAGCTTCATTGGCTCACACTCGCTGTTGGTTTAATTGGCGTACCGCACACCGGACAGCTTTCTGTTTCTTTTTTTTATTTCCTTATTAAAAACACAACGTTTGCAAGCCTCATTAACCCACATCAAAAGAAACGATGAAAAATTAATAAGCAAGCACCAGTCGGGGCGAGTTTAATTATTTACTTGCCACATTCAGCCATGAATTCCCCAAGAATCTATTAGGAGCACCAGCTCAGACTTTGGGGTTTTTTATTTTATATTTTAAAGTTTTTTTTTATATGCCACTGATGGATATTGTATTTTCACGCTGTGTGATTTTTCATCGGAAGGCGTTAACGTTTTGTGTTTCATGCATCAGATGTGAAAGCTGATCTATGTGAGTGTGTAAAGCATGTGGTATTAACATAGATCTCCGGTGGGACCGGTGGGTACGGGGGAATCATTCAGAGGAAAATCGAACGAACAGCTTTGTGTTTGCGGTGCGAGAAGAAGCTCAGATCCTTCAGATTAGATCCTTTGTTTAAGGATGCTGAAGAGACAACAGATCTGCCTGAAACATTTATTGAGCTGGGTGTGTGTTTAATAACTAATGTGAGCAGAGAGTACACAATACAGGAGTTTTGCCCCCATTTGCACTTTTTCTGCGGCATCTCAAAGCACGACTTGATCTGTGCCAGTAAAATAGTTTAAAGTGTAAAGGAGCCGTATTTATGTTTATCATTTATATATCTAACAAAATGTCCATTCAACACCACAAGGTAGGTACACACCATGCAAAATACCCCAACCAAACATGTAATGCCAGTGGCAAACCAGGTGAGGTGTATAAATAAAGTCTTGTGATGCATTGTTACATCACTGTTCAGAATACATCAACACACACACAGTAATTGTGTCCCAAACCGCACACCTACATAAGTGCATTGTAATTTAGTGCATAGTGTGCAATGAGTAGTTACTTGTTAGTGCACACTTTCATGGGGAAGTCTTGTCTCAAATAAAACACTACACTTTGGGGAACTGATGGACTAATATTTCGCATTAGTGAAATTTTATGCTTTTATTTACTCCCTACGTATAAATAATTTTATTAACACTACTGACATTTATATGAAGTAGTTGTTTCTGCATCATTAGAAGGAATTCAACTGATCAAATGTCCTTTTTTTGTCCGTCGGTATAATGTAGTTATTCCCCCATTGTCATGATTCACATGGCATGATGGGAGGAGTGTATCGTGACTCAACAGTGTAGTTTGAGAATGATTCTTTTCATTAACACCCGGTATGAAAGATTTAAAGGAAGTTATGATCAATCTTCCAAGAAGAACTTGAGTGTCCGTCCATGAGCTGATGTGCATCCTGGCCTGGAAATATTCAATATACCCTCGTTTCTAATGAGGCCCAGATCTAAGCGGCATCGGAGTGAGATTAGACATGAGCGCCGTATCGATTTTTAATTGACTCCGCTCGATCCGGCCCGGGTCGAGCTCGCCGTTGGTATGAAATGAGCTCGAGCTGTCAGTCTGTGGTCGCCAAGGGACGACTACAAATAGAGAAATGTAGAACATCTCACAGAAGCAGGATGACTCTCTGAAGAACTGGTCTCCGAGAATCAGGAGCCACCTGCGCCGTGTTCCTCTCCAAAAAGAAAAGACCAGCATGTTGCGCGCTGTAGGAGGCGCCTGTGATCCTGTACTGGTGTCTTTCACGACGACTTGAACAGCTGGGAGGGGACGATTGTGCGCCAAGCACCCTAATGAGGAAGCTCCCACCAAAAAGAATGTGTGTGTGTGTGTGTGAGAGAGAGAGAGAGAGAGAGAGTTGGGGGTGGGTAGGAGGGTGGAACGGACCGAGAAGAAGACGACGCATCTGTGCCGACGGTTGTTTCCATATTCATGGAGCTCTTGAAGCCCTGGGAGTCGTGCCATCCACTTCAGCATCACATAGTACGTTAGGATTACAACCACGTTCACGCCTCCCTCCCTCCTTCATTCTCTACGCTGGTTCTCCAAACCCTTTCTGATATCTCCTACTAGCCGGGTCCTTCCTTTCTCTCTCTCGCTCTCTCTCTCTCTCTCTTTCTTGCTTTCTCTCTGGCATCCTGTAGGGATGAGCGTCGGCCTTTGATCTGGTCTCGCATTTTCTGAGGGTGAGGAATCATGAAATGGGAAGTGCTCTTCAATTAGCTTGGGTTAAATATTTTAGAGGATATGTTGACCCCCTCTCTCGCTCTTCTTTCGATATAGAGCAGCTCCTATCAGTTAGATGACACTACAAAAGGCTTCACCGTCGTCCTCGTTATGTCCCATGAACACATGACTTACGCTTCAGCCTCCATCAAGAATATCCCTCCTATGTCAGGCTATAGAAAGTAAATAATAGAAAGAAATATGCGCTCATTTGACAATGGGAGCACACACACAGATGGTCGAACAAATAATAATAACATTGTTTAGTAATGTTTAATATTAATGAAACACAACACTGGATAGTTATTTTATGGTTCAGCATCCAGGTCATATGCACCGTGAAGTCATTCACAGACACAAAACTAGAGAGGTGTTGAGTTTCTGAGGGTTCTGGCATGTTTGTGTTTACACTTTAAGCCACAAGCGAGATTGTTTTTGTAGTTTTTAGCTGATCGATGTTAGAAAAGACAAAACATACGTAACAACATAAACATCGAGGCACCGTCATATTCTAATAGCGAATACCTAAATGACCAGTGTGGCTTGCTGGATGTTTTGCTCCCTCTTGTGATGTAATTTAGTATTCATTGCATCATTCCGCATCATTCTGACCAGTTGGGGGGGGGGGGGGGCCGGGGGGGGCAGAAACAAGGAGCAGTTGTGGATCATAAGCTTGAAAGACCAATCAAATTGAAGAATTGCAATCATACACACAAACCAGAAACCAACATGCTTCAAGAAAGCAACAAGCAGTTCAATTAGGCCCACCCAGGTAGGTGGATATTAGAGCCAATGGTAATTTTTTCAAATGGGAATTGAACCCAGGACCTGTGCTGTCCACATTCAAAAGTACCACGGCAGTTATAAATGCAGATAGGTTTAGCTAATTCTGCAAACCGCAATAAATCCACAAAGGAGTTTTTGCTTTTACAAAATGAGGCGCAAACATACCCGTGACGGGACAGTGATCAGTCAGTTGGTCAGTTGGGCCGCAGTCCAACCCACCCACCTACCGCGTCCTTTAGACATAGTCCAGAAGTCTGACCAACTAATAGCACTCTTGGGAATCAGATCTCTAGAACTCAGCCACAGCAGTCTAGTGTGATTTACTGCTGTCCCACTCCAGCACCCACTTCATGAAGGGTTTTGGTATGATTATACGATATTTGGTAGGTTTATTGTTTCTAGTCTGGTAAATCTCGAAGTCTTTTTCATATAAATGAGCAGTAATTGCTTTCTTTCCGCTTTACGCCATCTCAGCGAGATGCTGAACAGGACGGCTGTACTTTCTTACAGCGAGCACAGCTGCACAGTTGTTTTCCTGTAATAAATTAGTACTCAGTAACGGTGCAGTGGTGCTTTTTAAGGTCGTTTGCACATCCGAATGTAAAAGCGTCCGTCCGCACGCACGATTAATCCGAGGCTCATTTTGGCGGGAGGTGTAATCAAAGTGGGGTTGTTTGTAGACACACTCGTATCAAGAAATCATTGCATGATGGGAGGACAAGTATAGACCTTTATTTTTCTTTTCCGTTCACTGTTCACAGATCAGAGTGAGCCAACAAACATTAAAAGTGAGTCACAGTTTAAATCTTTAAGCACTACAATAATGTGGAAACATGTATCGTAAAGAAAATGTGGTCATTGTATGTTGTGATGTCATGATGAAGACAAAAGGGACCTGTTATCAGCAACAAATCCAGATTCTGGCCAGATTCACACATTCTCTGAGTTCTCTGTATAGAACTCCGTCACTTATGCTGATATGTTTGTATTTACCCGTTTCAGTCGTTTCCGACTCTTGGGTCACTCTGTGGGGCGCTACCGAGCCCCAGAGTTACTCAGCAATTATTTTTACAGAGTAGGTTTCCAGGTCTTTCTTCAACCCCGTATCGCTTCAGGGACCTTGTGTGTGAGACTACCGGACAATTTTACACATTTCCGATCAAGCTAGTGCATGTTTTTGGACTGTGTGAGGAAACCGGAGCACCCAGAGGAAACCCACGCTGACACAAGGAGAACTTGCAAACTCTTTTAAAACACTCAGAAACTATTGAGCTATAAAATGACTTGATCGCCTACATTCTACATTTTTTCCATGGCTAACAGTGAATAAAAACACAGCACTAACAGTTAGCAGTTAGCTAAAGCGCAACGCAGCTAGCCCACACAGAACCCTAAAGTATTCGCAGATTCTCTATCTTGCAGTGTAATGCTGCTGTCTATATCGGAAGTTTACTGCTGTATAACGTGTGTATACAACAAAACTCACACAGTTATGTTCTCTGTTGCTGGTGGAAGGTGTACGGAGTTGCTTTGTTTCATCGCAGGCCTAGCAAGACAACTCTTCATCCAGGACTTTCCTTTGCCTGTAGATATTATACACATGAATTAATCCATATTGTACAAACTCTAACATGCCAAAACTGCAAATCTTTAAGTAATCTAGTGTGTCTGGCTCTGGTAAAGTTTGCCAGGTAACAGGTGGTACCAAGGAGGTTCTAATGCAAATCAGGTAGTTATTAGGTCACAATATCATGGAAGTCAAATGGCTTGTTTTTCCTGAAACGAAACTATTTTTAATGATTGACTGAAAACGAATGGATGGATTTTATTCAAACTCGGAGTCTTTTTAGGAGCAGTCGAGACTCACATGCAAGAAGTATACATAACCTCAGTCGAGTGATTGATCTCTTGACCAAATTCTACGCAATTAATCAGGGGAAGTTTAAAGAGGCTTCATTGTTTCTTTTAAACGATTACCCCCGGACCGTCTTCAAATCACAGTTTTGTGACCTTTCCCATCGGTCTTCAATAAAGCTCTGATTGAGTTAAGGGACTCGGCACTGACAGGTGTGCCCTTGAGGACATCGAGGACAAGGACGTTTCAATAGAGACGGAATTTCAAGAAAGGAATCCTTGAAGTTGTACCTCTCCCCTCGTATGATTTCATTAGATCTTTGAGGTGAACAAATCTGCACCATTCAGTTCAGTTCTTATTCTGTCTATTCGATGGGACCAGAATGTAAGAAGAAGCCTATTTTAAGGATCTTAGGCTCATGCGGAGAGTTAAAAAGGAGGCGGGTTTGAGACACGTCCTGTCTCGTTCCCACCTGCAGAGCATTCAGACAGGGTCTGTCTGAAAATACAGTGAGCTGCCTTGCTCCTTACTGCCTACCTGCCTAAGTAGGAAGGATTCCAACCCGGAACGTTTTGATGTGAGGCGACATTGCTGACAACTAAGCCACGATGCCGCCTCGTACTTATCTTACCTGTTTTTGAAATGTGTTGCCAGATATAATCATCTATTACTCAACTCGCCAGTGTGATGAAGTCGTCAAAGCATTGTCTGTCTGCACTGCTCGTTTATGGGGTTTTTTCTACCATGTGGGGTTTGTTTTTTTACTTTGGAGGATTTCTTCGTGGCGTGCTGGTATTTTTCATGGTGCTTAGAAAATCCCTTCCTGCGGGGCTGATTGAGACATTTTCTTGGAAGGAGCATGGCGGCCATCCGGCTCTCACCGTGCACCGATGGCTCACCACTCCACGCTTAATTAGCCCGCCAGTTGGCTTAATGGCCACTGGGAGTCGAAGACAACGGTTAGGCATGGTTTGGGGAAGATGTGTTAGTGGGAGTTGGCTGGACCATTCCTGCGTACTGGGATTTCCCATTCTTGTGCATTGCTAGGTTTCTTCAAATAACTTTGTAGACTATTTAAACTATATTTACGATTCCAATATCAACACATGACATGAATTCACATAGCCACTTTGCTTTGCCAGCATCCTGCCATTGTAATGCCATCACCAAAAACATTGTTGCTGGCACCTGTAGTTTTTCCATCATCACTATGAACTATTTTTTCTAGCTGAAGCTTCTTTGACCGTCAAAAATCTGAAATGCTAGTGGCTTGTGTCATTTCATCCCATTGCTTTAAATAACCTGAGTCGAACTGTGTTAGCATATTAAAGCAAAGCATCTATTGTAAGTATCCTACGAGTATCTTTTTTACTTATGCAGCTTCCCAGGTAGACAACAATGCAGCCATTTCAAACAGACCCCAAATCTGTGCCATTTGTTAGCGGTGTGTATTAGCATCCTGGGTGTCTGCAACCTTACCTAGAGGTGGATCACTGAAGAATAGAAGCTAATGGAAGTCACGAGCAGCTATGACTGGGGATTCTGGGACGTCCGTCCTTCTGTGTTTGTCTTTTAATCATGCAAGTAAACGAAATCAATCACCAAGTCCAGCCTGACAACTTGCGCATTAATGAATGGAGGGTCGTGACCCCCGTGGCCTATTCAGTCTCAGAAACGGAGTGACAGGGGTGATTTGCCTACGATCTGACTAACCCTAAGTCATGAACTCTGGCCAGAAAGACAAACAAGAAAAAGGAAGGAGGGGTGGCTGCTTTCAATTGTTTAATCAAGGCCAGGGCCTGAAAACTCCCAGAGTACCTTGCTGCCCTCGGGGCAAGGGCTACATCCTCTGTGCTCTAATGAGATCTCAATGATAGCTTCAGAGCTCTGCATGGGTCCCTGCCTCCAAACAAACAATACATGTGTATAGACGCTTCAAGCCGGACCCACGTTCTTTTGGCTAGCACTCTGGAACCACAGTAGTCAGGGACCGGTTGGCCATCGTAGCAAGCGGCAGCCGGGCTGAAATGTGCGCTAATTGAGCCAACGGTGTCCAAGCCTTCCATCTGTCCACCTTCGCATCTTGAAGGGAGCGTCATTATGAGCTCAGCACAAGCTGCTCTTGGCTGGAGAATGAGCTTAGCGATGTTGGTGGTGGAGCACGGATGCAGTCCTGATTGACATGGGTTTGACGGGTGCACTCGAAACATCACATCAAAGCAAATATGTTTGATTACTTGACATTAATTTTTGTACAAATTACGTGTCATTCCTCTTAATCTGGCTGTGTAAGGACTTGCTTTCTTGTTACTGCGACAGTGATTCAGTTGGTGTGAACGACTCAATCTGTCACAGCAGGAGATTTCTTTCACTTTGGAAAGGAATTAAATGTAATAACTAAAGCTGGGCGATTCTGCAAAACAAATATTGAAACTGTAGCAACTGTAGCGCAGCAAGGTTTGTAACAAAATGAACCACACTACACAACAGCGTATTGCAGCGTCAGTGTATTGTTCCCACCAGATAAATAAAAAGAAGGACATCCAGCAACAAAACTAAACCAGATCAATCGGTCGAATCGTAGCATCCCGGAAATGAACCCTGACTAATGATACTACTTAATACTAGCAATACTTAAAAAGGGGGGGAAATATACAAAAACAAAAAGTCGTCATCTTGTAAATCAGCCATTGCATTAAGTTTTAGTCGTTAAGCTAACACATTTAGCATCTCATTTTAAACTAGGCAAGACAAGTTTATTTGTATAGCACCTTTCATACACAGTGACAATTCAAAGCCTTTAAAAGCATAAAAAAATCTACAATCCTTTAAACATTCTCGAATTGTAGAACCTCTGAACGGCTCATTAAAAGCTTTAAACCAGGGGTCACCAAACTTTTTTAAAGCTGAGGGCTACTTTTGGGGTACCAACTAATGCGGAGGGCGACCAGTTTGATACACACTTGTGACGTCACAATTATAATCATATAATTATAATTAATAATTTTATATTGTCACGTCTGTGGGTCGTGCGGAAAGGATGAGACTGATGTAAACAAAAGTCCTGTTTTATTAACAGCTTCGTATTACTCGCGGTTACATTTCCGCCATCAATTTCCTCGTAACATCACCCGGAACATCAGAGCGCACACACACACCGGTTCACTCCCCAAAACTCGCTTGCTCCCTACACACCTGCACTAGGCTCCTCCCTTCCCTCTTAGCTCCCATACACGAAGCAGTATAACGTGAACAGAGCACCCATAACATTAAACACACAAATAACCCATAACATTAAGTGATCGCTACAATATATTACATAGATTGTCATTTTCAAATTTACACCAATGATTTAAAAAAGAATAACGAAAAAAATGCAGTTCACTGGTAACTGTCACTATAATGAACTATTTTTAGAACAGGCCCGCGGGCGACTCATGAGGTCCTCACGGGTGACCTCTGCACTAGAGCATTAAAAGAAAATCTAGTAGTGGAGAGAAATGGAACATTGGCACAGTGTGTGTGTCAGCCAGAACAAAAGAGAATTGAGTGACCTGATGTAGATATGAATTCCTTTGGGAATGCCCAAAATGGTGAGTCCATTGCCATAGGGACATAATGATGGGCAGTTAAAACTGTTTTGCAACTTATAAAAGCACAGATAACTCTCTCTGTCTTATTAGAAGAGACTTTATAAAATAAATAATAAATAGAATCCCAGAATGGCACCAGGTATGTGGGGCTTGTGTATAAATTACATACATACATACACACACACACACACACACACACACACACACACACACACACACACACAAACTTA
>JAOTRQ010072902.1:0-22648 GCA_028565875.1 Hoplisoma paleatum
CACACACACACACACACACACACACACACACCCACACACACACACACCCACACGAACACACACACACACCTCCGTCTCACATTTCACTTCTGAATGTTTATCCGATAATGAGGCGCTTAATTGCGCGACACACAGAGCAATGTTAGGCATCTCATTAGGACTGCTTAAATTACTGACACAAACCCGAGACTGCATGTGAAAGGCAGTGCAGGAAACTGAGAAGTGGGGTGCAGCTGCTGGGTAAATAAGGTGCACTTACAGTGAGCAGCAGCAGCAGCAGCAGCAGCAGCCAGAGCCGAGCTCATCACAGCGAGCAGAGTGACGGTGAGCGCGCAGCAGCAGCAGCTGTACTCCATCTCCCCGACTATCCACGTCCGTCTGTCCGTCCGTCCGTCCGCCTGGATGCGTAATCCCAATCCAGCACAGAGTCAGAAGTATTCCCGAACAGCGCGCGTGTGCACGCGCCTAAGCGACCGGTCTGTGAGCGCGAGCTCTGCTTACTGTGTGTAGTCTGGCTCCACTCAGAGCAAATGCTCAACCTCCTGAGGTAAAGATGCGCTTATAGTCTCTCTCTCTCTCTCTCTCTCTCTCTCTCTCTCTCTCTCTCACCATCCCTCCCGCGCGCGCACACACACACGTACGCACACACACACACACACATTTACTCAATACATTTCTGTTTCTCTTAACCATTCATTCGCTCACTCACGTGTTTACTCACCCACTCACCCTTTCACACTACCATCCACTCATCCTCTTACATTAGAACTTAATTATTCTTCACTTATGCTGTAACTCTATACCCTTTAGGTACTTTCTTACTCACTACTCACGTTATCACTTAAATGCTGTCATACTCATCTATTCACTCAGCAATTCACTCAACAACTCAACCGGTTAGAATTTTTATTCTTCACTTATTTACTCTGTTTCACATTTGCTTGGTCTCAACAACTCGGGGAGGGTTGGTTATTTACATAGCAAGAAAGTCCTAAGTTTGATTTCCAGATGGTTCAGTCCAGGTCAATTACAGGCTATGTACATGTATGAAGTGTGTATGTGTTCTTCCCAGTATCTGTGGTTTACTCCTGTTGCTATGGTTTTCTCCAACAGTCTAAAAACTTCCCAGTGATGTAAATGTATACGCCTGTGTGTTGATAATTCACATGTAATAAGTAATAGTTTCCTGTCATGAGTGTAACTACAGTGTAAATAACGTAAAAGTTGTAATAAATAAACGACAAATGATTTTTCTTCCTTTGCTGACACTACTGCTTAGTCACTCACGTATTTAATTACTTGAACAATCAAAGGTTAGGGGTCTTGCGAGGGTCAGGGGTGCAGTGGCAAGTTGGTGGTAGTGAGGCTTAAACTGGTGACCTTCAGATCTCATATATATTCTTAAACTGTTGCTCGCTCAACCATATTTTACTCTGTCATTTTTGTTAAATCAGAAACTCATTAATTTACACATCTCAATTGTCAAACGCACTCATTTTCATTATTTAAGTCACACACAAACTTTTCTAACACATTTCTATCAGTTGGTCACGTTAAGTACCAAAAACTATTTTATGGTGTTGTTTAAGTAAGTGCGTCACACTGAGGCTAGTTTCAGCACCACGGAGAGCTCCAGGATGTTGCAGCACAAGTCTAAAGTGTTTGAGTATGTTTTTTTTTTGTTTTGTTTTTTTTTTTTTTGTGTGTGTGTGTGTGTGTGTGTGTGTTGCATCTGACACATGTTCCCAGTGGTACATGGAACATGACAGCAAGTGTTGCTTTACCAACAACTGCATGTTTGACTGTTTTAGCAATGGAAATTAGGCAAAAGCATCAGCTCAGTGCCCGACTCTCCTCTATCTCATTAGAGATGCTGAATGTCTAGGTTCCCAGTGTAATATCATATTATGCATTAGAGTCACCACTGAAGACAAAATCTATATTGAAAGTGCATCAGTTTTCTCACAGTAATGCAAATATATGTTCAATCAATAACCACTTCGAACAAAACCTTTATTTTATACATGGTGCTTGATAATTCTATGAGTTAAAAACCTTGACTTATTTATCATTACTTGGCTCAGAAGAATTGAGTGCCGGTAACACCTTTTCAAATACCACTAGGGGCATGGTTACAAACTTACCAACAAGTTACAAACTTACCATTTAGGTATTTATAATATCAATTAAATGATACATAACACACATAAGCTAACAAATTAAACTTGACAGTTCTAAACTCAATTCTGCCACCTAGCATGAACAACATTGGCTGCTGTTCATACAACCACTGCTGGCTGAAACTTCCATGAACTAAGCTGAGTATCCAATTCTTGAGCTTGTCTCATACAAGTGAAACAAGTTGTATACTGCAAACATATCAGAGGGTGGTATGTGTTAATTACACTCTCATCAAGAGCAAAATATAAACAGGGGCAGCCGTGGCCTGGTGCATAGAGAACTGATCGGAAGGTTGCTGGTTCAATTCATCAGCAAGGTATTGCTGAGCATGTGCTCACTCATGCCCTTAGTGTGTGTTCACGAATGTGTTTAAATTTACGTTTCATTGCACAAATTGGGTTAAATGTAGATGGATAATGAATGTGTTTAAAAGTCAGTTATTAAAACAATATTCTAAATTCTAAAATTCAAGTCGGTGATATATGTGTCTATATATAGGAAGCAAAATGAAATCGGTTTGGAGAAATACTTTTAAAAATAATAAATGATACCACACCAAGTGTGTCTAAAAAGAATCAAGAAGGCCACTTTCTGTCCCAGTATGACTCTGCAGCTATGCACAAAATTAGATCCATAAAGGTTGACCGAACTGAGTAGTGCCCTGGGACACTCACTGGGATCTGAATTTAAAACCAGGCTTTTTTAACCATCTTTAGTGTCTGACCTAAGAAATTCTTCATAGACTCTTTTAAAAAGAGTGTTTGCCGTTATATTTGCAATGTGGAACAGGGTTTAATGTAGTTATGTAGAGCATGATCATTGCCTGCACTGGATATCAGTTTGGCTAATAATATTTAAATATGTTTGCTGTTGTATAGAGTATATTGTTGATTTATTCTGCATATTCACATCATAGTGTGTTGTGCTTCAAATGGGTAGATTTGAACTTAGAGTAAACTTGACTTAAAGTAAAACCCCTGCTGTCTCACATTAATTACAGTTTTACGATATTGTGAAAACATTTTATAGCTACAGTGAAACACTGGCGTGAGCTTCTGGAGTTGCTCTCTCTCTCTAAGCTGCGCCCTTATGAGACGTATAAGATTATCTTTTTCCTAATTGTATTATGCAATCAGCAACCTTGAACATTTGTTATAGCTCTTATGTACAGATGGAAATCCTGGTTTTATCTGGTTGGTCCAATGGAATGCCTATTAATAAACAAGTAAGTACAACCATATAATAATAAACAACCATATAATTTTTCAATTAAAATCCCTTTGTTTTTACCAGTCATGTGGCTGGGTTCCATATAGCATGCTTTTTTTTAGCAAGCAATAGACACTTTTGGCATTTTTTGGTAGGGGAGGAGAAACCAGACCATATGAATATATGGATGGGCTCTTTAAATACTGTGAAAGAATCCTGGTTCGTGAAAGTCACGCCAGTGCAGAATGCTTTGAAGAGAAGAAGAAAGCTGTAGGGGTGCTGGATGAAGTGAGAGTAGAAGCATCAGATGCAGTCAGATCCCTAGTATAGGAAAACAAATAAACTGTGCTAAGTTTGCAACTAGGAGAAAAGAGTAGTATAAGATGCAATAAAAAAGGATATAAACACTAGTACTAATAATAATTTAATGCACACGTAAGTAAATAGATATTACAGAAATGTTATTATTTTGTGTGGCAAGGTAGCCAAGTTGGTAGCACTGGGCTTTCCACAAAGAGGGTTTCTGGTTTGAGCACTAAGTGGGTGGTTCACGTCCTTTCTGTGTGGAGTGTGCATATTCTTCCCCTTATCTCTGTACAAATCACACACAAAAAATAAATACAGGTTCAACAAGTCCCAATTCTAGTAATTGGACCCCTATGCTGCCACTCGGCCATCTCCAACTGTGGCAGACGATGGTGATGCAAGTAGTCAGGTGGGTATGCCAAGTTTACACACAAGCGCCAGATTAATAAAACTGATGGATGTCCCCAGAATTAACCAAAACTTCCATTGGTGTTTGGCCAGACTTCCACAAAAAGGGAAGCAGCCTGCATTAAGCTGTGGAAGTGAGGGAATGTCTGGCATGCATTACTGTGTTTACAGCAGGCACTGCCCGGGCATGCAAACTGAAACACAGTCAAGAGTCAAGGCTGGGTTCGGTGAGCAGTGGGCAGCTAAACGAGCTGCATGGGCTCTGGGTCTGAGGTGGACAGTTGGCCAATTACAACTTAAGGGAATCCCAGGGAAGCCCTGAAGTGATGTCACTCCCACTCTCTATTGCGGACATGTATGTGATTGTCCACTGAGCATAGTAACATGTATAGGTCCCAGAGGGAATCAGGAGTGTCACAAGTATCAAGCTCATCCCTAAGTCTAGTTGATCAGGCTCGCTGAAGTGTGACCTAACTCAGCCTGACTCGTCAGTATAGAGTACGTTCCCTGTTCTCTGCATATTCGGGCGCACCCTGCTCCCACAAATAATTCGTCCAATCTAATGCCTGACCAGAGAGTAACTATATCAAAGAGGCAACTTTTGATAGCACACTGGGGAAACAGGCAGGCTGCTGCTTAAATTTAAGCAAGCACTGCAGTAGAAAGCCGCTTTAGTGCTGGAGTTCAGAAGCTGGATTGCATTGGCAAAGCACAAGCTGGTCTTAGGCTCACTGGTGGCACCTCTTTCAGCCCAACTGCCCCGAGAGGATACCATTAATCCTAACACAGTGCCAACAGCAATGCAACAAGTGACATTATACAACTAGTGCCAATATCCAAAGCAACACACAGTTATGACTGAACCTGATTTAAACAAATGTAAGTTGAGGGCATTGCTTAGAGGTCCAACAGTGGCAACATTGAGGTGCTGAGGCTTGAACTGGCAACCTTGTAAATACTAGTACAAAACCTTAAACACTGATCTGAGTGTTTGATATAACCCCAGCACAAAACATGAGGTCATAAAGCTAAAATAAAACAAATCAAAGAACTTTTCTGTAACCCCTATTTTCACATATCTCTTTTATCGTTATTTATTTTGTAACATTTATTTTAAACCTACGGCTGAGGTGGCTGCTGTTTCTAATTATTTTTGCTTGTTAGTGTGTGCAAAAATAACCATGGCCGGAAACCTATACTTTCTATCACATCTACTACAGAAACAAACCCCTTCGCTTTAAAAAAGGTGTGAGTCAATTTGCATAACAGGAAAGTCCATGATCATATTCAGTCACTGTTTCATGCGCAATTGCAGTTACAAAGTGAACAATCATTACTTTGTTTCTTACTTGCGGTTTCTTGGCTGAAAGTTGTTTGGACATTTAATTTATAACTATATGTAAAAATACAAATGTTGGTGATCAAAGAGATCTGTGTAGATGAGGTATGAAACAATGCATTACAGTATAGTTAAGTACAATTCAGTATGTACAATTATTCATATTACATTAGAATTATTTAAACATTTTTAGTTAAAAATGTTATTCTGAAACAGGGGTTCTGAACCATTTGAAAGCTACCCCCATGTTAATGGGTTCGTACCCACGGTTTGTACACATACAACAAAATTCAATAACTTATTCATGACTAGACCTAGAGAGCACCAAACGTTAGCATCTCAAATAAACTTCACTGACGCACTCCCAAAAAAGTAAATCCACAATCGTATAACTTTATATAGATTAATCATAAGCAAAATTGTATTAACTTAAACTTGTATAAACAAGTTTATTTTTCACATTGTCTGTTTGAAGTTTTTTTCAAGGAAAGGGTTGTCTGGGTTTGCTTTACTAAATGAGTGAGCTTCAGATTCTGACTTGTTCTTTACTGAATATTACATTCAAAATTGTAACGTGACAGGTAATAAGGCATCTGGGAATTTCAGCTCTTGGAGATGCGCACAAGATGATGTCTAGGTAGTCACCATTCTACGTTTAGGAACACAGCTTATATCAACAGCAGGCATAAACAATAAATAAAGTATGTATGCATCTAACAACAATTAAGAGCAGACCGTTTCTTGTTTACCGTGTATTTGACGTAGCTTTTATGCAAATAGTATGTCAGAGCTGCCAGAACGTTTAAGTAAACAAACTCACCTATCTGTTTTTCGTACTTGAAGTCAAAGACTATTATCGAAAGTATGTTTAGAACTTTGTTAACAAATATAGTAGCGTTAATTAGTTTTATGAATAAAAAATATGGATTGTTAAATAGTCATGGGTCATTTATGAATGAACTGATTCTAGTAAACAAAGTCACCCCTCTGGAAACCTTAACAAAATATTAAGTTTATTTACTAAGCCATAATGTTTCCTAACACCTGTTTTACAATGAAGAGAAAATAAATTTATGGTATCTATGGTATCATCTATGGTATGTCTTGCTTAATTTTTTTTTTTATTTATCAGGTCCAAAAGTTAATGTTGTTGCTTAGCCTATCGCACCTCACACAAATCTCACCTGTAATAATAGTAACAGTACTAATAGCCAGTCAGCCTGTAATTCCCCAGCGTTCTGAAAAAAAAATAATTCTAACAAGCTTATCTGACATCGCCTATAGCCATTAACTGTATGATCTGATTACCATTGATCACAAATCAACTAGAAACAAGCCAGCCTCAAAGAAGCCAGATATAATTTTCTTTCGTACAGTTTCCACAAGGCCTTAAAGTTTTAATTGGATTCAAAACAGAGAACATCTTTGTAGAAACAGCAAATGGCAAAACAAGACTCTTTTATCTAGCTACACAATTACAGCATGGCTTGCTTTATTCTTTTGTTTACCGGTTGCTTTTTTGCTCAGGCTGCTGAAATTAAAATAGACTTCCAGTATAATCTGGTCCCTTGGGCTAGATCAGTCAAATATGACCTGTCCTGTAATTACACAGCGTTTAATGCGTTTATCCATGTCAGAAATCACATTTCCCCCAGAGCTGTTGGATGTTTATGGCACTTTATAAGTCACACCAATCTAGTGATTTAAAGCTTAGCAATTTATCTGTTGGCTTCTTTAGGGTACACTCCTCCCTCAATCTGCATAAGTGCATTCACTTTTCATTTATCTACTTTCTCTGTAGACTTCTGGGTTTTTTTCTGGTGGGTGTTAAGTAAGGAGCTGTACGCTGAAGAACAGTTAAATTACAAGGTGTCATTTGACACAATCTTGCATCTTTACAAATGTCTTTGGGTTTAACGCTATTTTCCAGAGTGGGATTTTAATGAGAAACTGAAGCATTCTTCCAAACAATAAAAGGTTCTTAGGTCTTAAATAGTTCAAGTATGCTGAAGTGTGTTTCATCAAAATATGTCATCTGCCTGAGGGTAATTTCTCCATGTTTACTTCCTTTAGGTTCTTCAACAGCATTTCTGTATATATAATATATTGTTCAACCTTTTGAACAAGACTGAATAATAAAAAATGCACCACAAACCCTCATGGATGAATGTAGACATTAGGAGAAGCAATTTCTGTGTCAAATGTGTGTGTGTGTGTGTCTCTGTCTGTCTATATAAATATAATCTATTATTTCTTTATTGTTCTCTGCACTTTATTTACTTCATTTCAGAATTTTAAAATGTATTGCTATTCCGTATGATATGTTTAAATACAGAAAACGATCATTAAGCTGATTTAAAACTAATCAAATTTAACAGACAAAATCGAAAATGTAACTTGTAAAATGTTGTTTCCTCTTTGTGTAATATAATTTCCATCTGTTTTGAATAATGTTTTGTAAACTGCAATAAAACATCACTTCAGTCAGTCAGCCATATGATCACAGCACATTTGAAAAAAATATACATCATACAGACATGGATCTAGATATCCCACTATATCGATCTCTCATCAGACCTCAACAGAAAAAAAATAAATCTTAAAATTATGAGTTTTTACAGAAACTCTCTTTAGTTTTAGCAATTCAGCTTATACCAAATGCACCCTATTAGTAAGAAAAGAAGGAGAAGAATGATATATTTTAATATTGTCTTTCAATGAACTCAAAGACGCTTTACATAGGAATCTAAAAACAAGCAAGCAAATTCAGCCATGCTGAATGATTGACCACCCATAGTGACCTAAATCTAGGAGTAACCAAGAGACCAGAAACCCAAGATATAGCCTACATGAAGAGACATAACGATGCAGACAGACTGGACAGATAAATGGATGCAAATCCAGAAAGGCCCTAAAATTGAGCACTAAAATAAAAAGTGGATATGCAAATATACAGGCAGCCGGTGGATACATTCTAATACCAGAGTTATGCATAAATACTTGGAACACACAAACAAGCAACAGCATTCTGAAAAGTCTGAAGGGGCCCAAGGGTATTTAAGGGAAGCCCACAGAGTAGGTAATTCCAGTAGTGATGTTTAGTTGTGATGAGGACATGGACCAGGATCTCAGCATTTATGAAATAGAGGAGAAGATATGGAGAAGCTAGAAGAAAGCCTGTTTAGTAAGAGAACGTATCAGGAACTATCTGTCTATCAGTCTATCCATCCATCCGTCAATCTGTCCATCCACCCACATACGTTACCTAGTCACCTACCTCTATCTCTTCTTTTCCATCTTTATAGATCAATACTTTAGCCTTTTTATTTATTATTTTACATACTTTTCAAATTCTGTAAATTTCAAGTTAAAAATTATGCACACAATATAATCCCTAGCATTTCAGAAGTTAAAATATGTTTTTTGTCTGCTTTTTTTATTATTTAAACCCAGCCTGTCTGAAAAAACAAGCACAGTTTATTTAGTCTTTTGTGTCTTTTTTCTCTACAGCAATCCAAACACTCACGCTTCCTGTTAAGATGAATGTTGATTTTATGATTCTATTTTGAATTACTGATGTTTGCATGTATGTGTGGTTTGAGCCTTTTTGAGCCCCAACTTTGATACACTTTATAAAGCACAAATATTTTGAAATGTTGAAAAAAACCTTACAGGAAAAAATGTTTGGGTATAGAAGGCACTTTCAGGAAAGGGTTTGTTCTGTATCGAGGCTCTCCACTTTGCCAAAACAAATTGAACAATGAATAATACAACAGCATCCCAATAACCAATTCAGGTATTTTATTTATTTCGACCCTTTCAGTGCATTTCATTTAAAGATTTAGAACTTTCAGGATTTAAACTTAACTGAATATTGACCAATTTATATGTATGAAAAACATGTACATGCTTTTTTTATTATTATGATGATGATGATGATTGATTAGTACTGTTTGAATTACATTAAAACTTGTGTATGTAAAAACATAACATCTATATTCAACACTATTTTGATTAAAGATACATTATACAGTCTGAGCTGTTTCGGGCACAACAGTAACAATCTGGCCATAGTAGGGCTTGAACCAGCAACCTTCTAATAATTCAGTGTAGCTACACATTTCGGATTTGTGTTTATATTATCATGTTCATTGCTGTTTGAATTATATTTACATATTCTGTATTTAGCACCCTTGTCTAAAAAATACATTACAGGTACAGTATGCAGTCCACGCTGCTGACAAAGCAAGAAATGACAGTGATGTTTTACTGGTTAAGGTGTTGGACTAGAGATCAGAATGTCACTGTTTGAAACCTTACTATCTAATTGACACTGTTGGGCATCTGAGCAAGTCTGTTAATCTTCAGTTGCTCAAAATAAAGTTCCTAAAAGGCGCCTGTGAAATGCTAAAAATGTAAATGTTAAGAAACCAACAGCAGCAACCTGGTAGCTGCGGGGCGTACAGTATTACAAGAGCTCAGCAATTATAAAACATAATTACACAATAAAGTGCATGTTTTAGTATTGTGTGTTAACTTATACGTTTTTCATGAATTATCTGTGTGGGAGGTTTTCACTGTTTTTATCCATTTGTTTGTCCATATTACTTTACATTTATATAAAAGATCTGCAGTTCGACAGGATCATGGTACTTATAAACAGATTTGTTAACATATTAACAGAGATGGGGGTTTTTATGTGAGGTCTACACCTGGAAACTCATCTCAGCTTAGAGGTTGATGGAGACTATCTCAGCTTTGGGTACAATGGGTACAAGGTGCAACCCCAGTGTGGCATCAGACTATTGCAGGTCAGACAAATATACACACCCATTCACCAACGAGCAATTCAGTGTCTTCAATTAACACGAATTCATGTTTCTGGACTGTGAGAGGAAATCCACACTGAAAGGAATTATGGGTAGCCAGGGCCAGGTGGATAGAGAACTGGGCCTGTGATCGGAAGGTTGCCAGTTTGATTCTGAGAGTTAACAGGTCATGACTGAAATCCTCTTGAGCAAGTCAACCTAACCCCTAAATGGGCTGCCCACTGTGCCGAACATGTGTAATCACTGCTGCCCCCTAGTGTGTGTCTACTAGCACAATTAGATTAAATGCAGCATAATAATTGTGAAAAAAAGCAGAATGGTGAAAAATTCTAAACTACAATGCAGTCTACTTAGCCACTGTGCCCAACTAGAGACAAATATTAAAATAAATGAATAAAAAACTAAATTAATCAAAATTGGCAGTTTACATTGACATTTTATAAGCATTATGAGACAAACTTTGAAAGTCACTTTAAAGAAATAGGGGGAAAAAACTTATTCATTTGTTTGCTGGTGATAAAACAAGTGCTAAACACCATTTTTTGAAGATCGAAAACTAAACCAGATAGGATAATGGACCAGATAAGAAATTTAATTTAAATTGTTTTCCCTTTGTGTAATACAATTTGCATCCGTGTTCAAAATAAATGCTTTGTAACATGCACTAAAACATCACTTACGCCTCAAGGTTGAAGCAATTTCCCTCCAGATTGGGTTTCTAATTTAGATCCGGACCTTTGAGGACCAAAGCATAGAAGCAACAATGAATAAATAAACAGATTTAGAGCCGATCAAATGACTTTTGCATTTTTTCCTTTGTAATTCCTACTGGCTGGGATTAGCCATGCTCTCTCTGGCCTCTAAATAAGACTCTGAACCCATGCATCTGAAAATGAAGCACCCACTGAGACAACATATTTATAAATTTACATCTTATGTTTCATCAATAAAACTCATCAAAACATGTAACCTTTAAAATGTTTCATTCAACTGCTTTTTATATTCCGATGTTACAAGAAAGATGTGCTCATCCAATATCAGTCTCTAATAGTGTTTAATAAAATAGGTAATAATAGAACATTTGGATTTTGACTTTAAAGTCATTCAGTGTTCAGCATGGACAGTAGCTAGACAGGCTTAGAATGACTCAATAAGGTCCTGCCAGGATTTTAGGTATGTGCATCCCTCGGCTGCTGTGGGTTTTAAGCAAACATGACAAACGAGGTCGTCCCACAGATGCTCAGCTGGGCTCTGATCTAAGAAATTATTGGTTCTTGGTAGAACTTGGACATCTTTAAACCAATGTTGGAAATGTCTTGCTGTTGGAAGTAACTCACACAGAAATTGTGAGATCCATCCAAACCAGAACCATCTGTTGTGTTCAAACCTGGTTATTTATGGGGCTATAGTAGTATTTGAAAGCACTGGTCATGCATTTCTTGCCACGTAACAATCAGCATGTACGGGTGTATATGATCTGTAAAGATGAATGGGCACAGAAAACGTAAACAAGACAACACCTGAAACAAATAGGGGTTCGTTCTGATGTTTCTCGTGCGACATGCTAACAATATGCAGAGGCCATGTGCTTTGCAGCCCAAATGCAGTAGGGTTCATTTAGTGAACTGTAGCTGTTGGATGGAGCAAATTAAAGAGTTAAATACCTTTCTCAAGGGAGTCCGGATTAGATATAGCAAACTTCTGAATGTTTAATTTGTATAGTAACATATTAAATAATCATCTCATATTAATAACACTTTTGTGGACAATATCACAAGCGAGGAAGTTAGTAAACTTTTAGCTTTTTCAACTAAAGACTCCATGACAACATCCACTCTGATATCACAGCAGCTGATTAACTAATCAACAATACTCCTGAACTTTTGTCTGTACTTGGTTCTGTGATTATTAGCTGTAACTGATAATTAAGTTAACATTTAAATTTCAAATTAGCACCATCCTAGTCACTAAGATGTATAATCAGAAGAATGTATTTTTTGTCCCAAGCACGGGTAAATAGGAGGGTTTTGTCAGAAAGGGTATAGAAACCCTTGTTGTTATAGAAGACCATTCTTTATCTTTTTGGTGTTATATAAAGCAAAATTCACACCAATGTAAAAGCAGAACTCAGGTTCACAGCAAGAGGTCCCGGGTTCGATTCTCGGGTCAGCCCGGTAGGTTTCTGTGTGGAGTTTGCATGTTCTTCTCGTGTCCACGTGGGTTTACTTCCAGTACTTCACTTTCCTTCCACAGTCCAAAGACATGCAGATAAGGCAAATTGAATAGACCAAATTTTCCAAGACTGCGTTTGAAGTGACGATATATCGTTTGAATATCATTTGTCATTCATCATAACTTATAAATGACCATTTCCTGTCAAGGATATGACCTAGTGTTTAAAACATGACATTATAATTTATAATTAATAAATAAATATCTAAATTATATGCTATTGTGGTCTAGCAGGTAATGTACCAAATCCAGCCTAATTGCACTACTTTACTTCATGTATGTGGGTTCATCAAATCACGAAGGAAACACAAGTGCAGCACACAGGAGTGTTAGAAAAAGCTTTTAACATTTAATGTCATCATTCGCACTCTCCAAAAGACCAATGCTATCCAAAGAAATCCAAATGCTATATTCAAGTACTATATTCAGGGTAGTGCATTTATTATTCAAAAAATAAACATAGTGGGTAAATGAGATTGTTTTCACATGTTAATAAGTGCTTATCGATGTCGTTTCATTGTTCTGTACGGCAACATGCTAACCGTGTTAGCTTAGTAATGAAACGTGCTGTAATCACTGTCTAAGTAGTGTGTTCAAATACCCTGACTAATAAGGCAATTAAATAATAGCACCTTCACTAGTTAGACAGCGTCCAAGACAGAAGCAAGTCAGCTCTATACAATTTCAAACACACCCATGGTAAATGTTCCAATGCTTTCAGCAATTTATGCAACATTTGATTCAACAGCCAGCAATAGCTACACTTCAGTCATGGCCCAGGTGATAACAAAGCTCTGTGAGGATCCAAGTTTGATCCTTTATTGGTCCGCAATAAAACCTTCTTCTTTTTCAGTAACGTAATCCATTCATTTTTCACATCTGCCCGCTGGCTGGAGAACGAGGTAAGAAATCAGCTCCTCTCAAAGCCAGCTAGATTTGGCAAGGGCTGCTCATCAGTTTGATTTATAGCCACAACGATGACAACCATCATCGTTGTGAGCGTGGCTCATGACTGATAGTCTTGGCACATCAGCTGGCAGTGCTGAAATAATGCCGATCTGGCTGTTCTCCTGAATCAGAGGGTACATTTGTTATGACACGACGCAAAATGTTATTAATGGACGTTGCGGGCACGGGGTCATATTCACATTGTATTTGGTGCGGCTTGGCATTAAGTGAGATTGCCTGAGACACCTCGGATGCCCTTGGCACATATAGCAGAATAAGTCTGTGTTAAGGGAAGTATATGTCAATATATCCAAACACCCTCTACTTATCAGGATCATGTTTTTCTCCTCGACATTGAAGTGAGGACCATAAAGTCTTTATCAAGTAGAAGACTAAGTGTGTGGACATCTGACCTTCGGCTTATAGGACGTCCCATTCCAAGTGTGTTGACATTTTAGTATTTATTATTTTTAACTTTAAGTGTCAAATTCTTAAGCGTATAGACATTATTTTTTATGTCAATAATTGTGTGATTTTAATAGCACTATACTACTGCTATACTATTCTGACATTTGAAGTTTCATTGCACATGCATGCTATAAACAATATTCTATTTTATTATTATTATTAAATCTGTCCTCTACTACAAGGATTGTAACCCCCCTCCCCCCTCAAACTCAACTGTGGGGGAAATCCACACAAACATAGAGAGAACATCCTAAATAGGTAGAACATGCAAAACTACTCCACCTGGATTGATTATTCTTGATGCAATTTTGTTTTTTCCAATTGATTTGATTTTGTGTTTTAGATTGACATGCTATCTAATACAGAAAGGACCCAGGGTACTAGATCTGGTAATCGAACCCCGGACCCTTTTGTAGTGAGATGGCAGTACAACATACCATGCCACGCTACCTCCTTCCTTCCAAATAATGTATGTAGATCAATCAAATCACAAAGCACTAAGCGCAGTGTTGGTAAACATTTTAACCCTTCCAGTTTGTTCATGGGTTCCATGCTTTTATTTCTATATCATTCTTTCTCCTTCTTGGCAGAAGTCCCTAGAAGTGGGATGAATAGACAAGAAAGGCCACCCACCCACTTAAAGAAAATAAATTTACATAGACAGCAAAAAAGTGCAACCAAATGAATTATAATGCATGCTGCATAAAAAATAGGAAAGTCAGTATTTATACAAACAGCAGTAGCAATTTCTTTAAAACTGCAAGAGAAATGTCAAAAATCAAATGGTCAGTTGAGCACAATTGTGTTTCATTGAATATACATGTATTTAACAATAGACATTGTCACAGTGCAGCTTTGCAGAGTTAAGAATCTTCAAAGCGACGATAAAAACAGTTACACAGACCACATACAAACACACAGAGAAAGCCTAATGCGACTGTGACAAGGCAAAACTAACTGAAAGTTACAGAAAGAAAACTTGCAACAACACAGGATAATAAGTCATAAGTTGGAGTTATTTTTTCAGTCCAGTATCTGAAAAAGATCTGGTGTGAATTCTGAACAATCTTGGTGTTGAGACACCAGATTCCAGTGTTAATACATCGGTCATTGCTTACAGTCATTGTCCTTAAAGAGAGGGGGGGTTTGAAAAGGTTTCACTTAGCTCCACCGTAATCAACCTTGAGTAGACAGGATGAGGAAGAATGGCAACAGCCCACCATTATTGATTTGACATGACAAGCAGAATGATAGCAGACCAACATTAGATAATAAAGACAGTTTAATTATCACAAATCAGCTTGACTGAATTTTGAGCGTCAACACTTTTGTGAGTAGAAGCTGAGCGTCTATTCACTTCAACAGGACTGCATTGTACGCTTTTTTGTAATGCTTGAAAACTCACCTGGGATTAGGATAAATATCAAGCTTCTGTTGCGCTTCTGCAAGACGATTAGAGGATCAGTCAAAAGGCTGAATACTGTTTGCATTGACCGCTATGTAGAGAGCACTGTGATGGGTCAGAAAGACAAACTGCAATCATTATTGGCATTTGCTTTGGTGACATTGACCATTTCCATTGTTGATTGTGTAAACAAAACGCACTCTTAGTAATTTCTTGTTTCAGTTTAACATAATTGCAACATTTTCTTCTTCGAGTTTAATTTAATTAGTTTGTTTAATCAATCAGTATAAATAAATGTATATATTTTAAGACCTTAACCAATTAGTTTTCTTTATTTTAAAGACCAGCAGCCCACCGCTGACATACAAGCAGCACCACCATCAGCAACAATCCATCACACACCTTAACTTTCCCAACTATCGTGCAGGCACTACAAAAGGTCACGAGAAGACGAAATAAAAACAGGCCCTTAAGATCTCTGTTCAATTTATTAAGTACAAATGTTTAAAGTTTTTCTTCGACATTCCATGGAAACATCTTTGATTCTACTGCCGTTTGTAACATTATTATCATGGGAGAAATTAGAAGCACTAATGCTGGGATGATACAATTCATAAATTCATTCACCATCTTCAAAAAGGAGTCCTGCAGCCGACTCAGGTCGTAAAAAAGAGTCATATTGAAATGAAAACACGAATGCTGTTCCAAAATGGTGTTCCGGTGTAATTAAAAATTGCTTCGGATAAAAGTGTTTGCTATATGGTGATAAGTAAATGTAATTTATTTTTACAAGTACAGAACTGCCGAACAAAAATTTTTATGCAAAGCAGCCAAACCCACTGGCCTGTCCACCTGCCTGCCAGCCACCAGGCTAATTAGTGGATTATTGAAGTGTCCTATAGATAACTAGCCACTTACCACTGGTCAAAGAAGCAGACCACAATCCACTATGGTGAAAGAAAACAATAACACATATAAAACATTTTTAAATACATTTTTATCATCGATTACATTAAAATGATTTAACAAGTGTACAGTGAAAACAATCAATTGCACAGCCATTTAACACATCTGTTTTACTCATTTTGATCCATAATTATTCATTTAAAAAGGTCTAGAAGAGTCCAGAGCAAAAACCAGTTCAGAAGCTGGAATAGCTCTCTGTCATCTTCTTCACTGAACTCTAATATTAACCTCCCTTCCAAACCCTGACATGCCTTCTACCTTACACTCACCTTTTGTGTCCTTCGACTTCTCTTGACAAGCTCAGTCCTATCTTCTTCAAACGCCGACTCCATGGCTTTCACATGTGTTGTGCAGTAACAGAACAGAATCGCGGGCAGCTGGGAAAAACTGGAGGAAGTCTCGGATTAATGCTGATCTCCAACGACTCACTTCTGTATAGGTTCTCATTTGATGTGGCTTCTGTAAAAACACCCTTTTACCACAGAAAGCTAGAGTAGTCTGCTTTTGATCTGTTAGTTTTTTCAGCAAAAGATGGACAAAATAAATCAATACTTCTCTCTTACTGACACACCTTCATCTGACCCACCTTCAGCTGACCCTCAACCCACGCTGAAACTCAGCAGCTTCACTCTACTCACCCCGATGAGGTTGCACAGCTCTTGTTATCTAGCAATCCCACCACATGTATACCTGACCCAATACCATCTACCATCCAATGTTATTATTGCACAGAATCGCTCTGTATTGGACAGATGGTCAGTCATTGTTTTAGTGCATTGTTTTTGTCTGTCACGTTTATCACTTAATATCACATTATCATTAGTTAAATACTAGCAATGACTGTCATTCGGCGATCTTGAGAACATTGAGTATTTTGCAGTGTTAGACTGGAATGTTAGATGATGGTCTGGAATCTTTCTTTTGGTTACAATATGCACCTAAATCATATTCGGCAACCAGAAAATGGGTATCAGAGTTTTGTACTTGGCTTACTTTCTTTCTCTATTTACACCCACTTCATTGCTAAGCCTTTCACAGCTTCTCCTAACATTCATACGCAGATGATACACAGCTCAAGTGGTCACGTCCACCTGCCAATACACAAGCCTAACTGTGTATCTCAGCATAGCTGCAAGATACCTCACAGTGGATATCAGCTCATCTAAAACGTCATACCAGAAAGACAGAGCTGTTACATGCTCCTGGAGATCAAACTCCAACCCAGGACCCAAACTTCTTTTTTAATGACTCCTAAATCAGACCATCTGATTATGTTGAAGGTATTGGCATCATCCTGGATAATTAACTGAACTCTTCTCACATAACAACATGACAAGAACATCTTGTCTACAATGTCTCGTTTACAACATCAGTAAGATTTAGCTGTTTCTCACATTCTTGTGCATGTTCTTGTTCATTCTTGTTCTTGCAATATCACAGCTGGACTACTGCAAGTCCCTTTTGACAGGATAGCATATGTTCACTACAGTGTAAAAATGAAAACTTGAAAATGAAAATGTGTCTGCCTCAAAAGGATTTATTCATTTAGGGACAATGGCTAGTTGCATTGTAAAGTGGGCCAAGAATATTAGAATATCAACTTTATTTTTTTTAAAAATTGCAAGTGAACCCTAGTTGTTTTATGAGATTCATGTTGGTTCTAAGGCCATTATTTGCAAGGGTTTTCCAATTTGGTTGAAAATGTTTTGATGCCATTTGTATTATGAACATTGGAAGTGCATGGAGTATCTTTACTTAAAATAGTTAAGTGGAAAGGTAAGTGTCTAAAATGTGTTGTGTTGCATAGTGTTAAAACATTTACTCATGTGTGCCTGCTTAATAAGATAAAGTTTTAAAAGACAGATTAAGATAATAATAAGATAAAGCCATTAAATTATTTTAATTAGCGTCAGGATTAAAATAAGTAACTGTATGACCAATAAAAAGCAATACCGCTGCAGTTTTCTTACCATTGTGTTAAAATAAATATGTTTATTGGACAAGATTAACAATATATGAATGATAATTCAATTAAAATTTTATTTCAATGTTTTACTAACTTAAATACTGCTGTGTTCTCTTCACTGGCTTCATGTAGCACCATTCATTCAGTTTAAAACAATAATTCTGGCCTAAAAAGTCAGAAATTGACCACATACTCTACACCACATAACCCCAGAGCCACATGTCTCTTTCAAGTTGATCTTTTATCTCGAAGAAGACAAGCTGAACTTGCAGGCAAGTGGTAGAATGAACTTTCATTTTCTGTCCAAAACAGATTTTCTTGCCTGGACAGGAAGCCAATCCATAACAAGACTTAGGGTGAACCAGTGACATCAGACATTTGGTTTTTCTTGTCAGGGACAGGACATGTCTCAAAGCTTGGCTGAGCTCTACTCAAATATGGCCAAGTCTTTCATTGACTACTGGCTAACATGATGTCTACATACTTATCATACATGATCGGCCACTCAGGGGTGCTCTGATTTCTGGGCAACTTCATCTTTATCTCAATACAGTTATGCTAATGGTAAATGCTTCCAGAATCATTCGTCAAACAAATCACAGCTCACAATACCTTATGTCCAGAATAAAGCTTCCGCTGTGGATGATATCGCAATATGTTCATACTATAATTAACACCATATTCACTTGAAGAAAGGGGAGCAATATTATACTTTTTGATCTTAGGGTCTTCATAATCTTATTGTCAGAAACATTAATATAGCAAATTTGATTTCTTAAAAATAGTTCAAGGTGCTAGCATAGCCTAGTTATTCTCTTATATCATATTTCAAGCAAATAATAAAATTATGCTGATGAATATATTAGTGACTGTAGCATTGTCATGTCACAGCTATAAGGTCCTGTTTCTGATTATTATAGTCTATAGACCACACAGACATGTAGTCATGCAAACGGAAGATACATAACTGCCCCTAGTGTGTGTGTGTGTGTGTGTGTGTGTGTGTGTGTGTGTGTGTGTGTGTGTGTGTGTGTGTGTTCATCCTGGCCTGAACAAGACTCTATAGAAACAATCTACAGTCGGTCTATGACTCAGATCTCTCTTTCAGTCATGTCTGTCTTTTTGTCCGCCATTCTACCAGTCTGTCATGATTGTCTTTTCTATCTATGGATCAATCTATCGAGAGTCTAATGGGTCTACCAAACTTGAATCAATATAAAGTTTTTATATGTAAATTCTGGTTATCTCGTATGTTCATCACTTTCAATATATCAGTCTTGTAATTAATATTGGTTGTATCAATCTAGTCTGTCTATGTAACAATCGTGTCTGTCTCTCTACCAATCTTGAATGTATATTAGTCTTGTCTGTCTGTCTATCTTGTATATTCATCAGTTTTTGTCTGTCAATGAATCTTGTAATTAATATTGTTTGTTTATCAATCTAGTCTGTCTACTTTGTCAATGTTGTCTGTATTTCTACCAATCTTGAATGTCTATTAGTCTTGTCTGTCTGTTTATCTTATATATTCTAAAGTTTGTCATTCAATTTTGTTAATTAAAATTAATTAATTAATCTGTTAATTAAAAGACAGTCTTGTCTGTCTGTCTGTCCATCTTGTCTGCGTCCACACAGTCTTATCCAGAAGCGAATGTACTTTGACCACTTTCTGGTCTTTCGTCTTGAATTCAAGTTCAGTAACGGTTGTAGTATTTGTCGTAAATGCTCTTAATGGAATGTTTTGCAAAGTCAGCACTTTTTTTAATTGCATAATGGCAAACAGCATAATGCTAACCATGCTAATAATGTCAAAAAGCCAGTAAGTAGCATTACCGGCTTTCTATTGCTCTTTGCAACATCAGCACATTTAGTGCACTGTTTTCGCAATTCTGTAAAGTGCTTAAGTTTGTCTCCTGCATTTGGTATAATAAAATGAAGAGCTGTGGGCGATATTTTACTCAGGAGATGCTTGTAAATGATAAAACGAACATGCTTTATTTGGCTTTCTCATTCCGAATCTGCTCACGAACGATTAAGCCAACAAAAGGCTTGTTTACTAAAAGTGCACACACAATTAGACATGCTTGATTACTAATGTCAGCTCTGTAACACAATTAGCGTTCTTCTTAGCCCAGCATAACAATAAAGCACAACACGCTAGCATACAGGCATCAACACGAGCGATTGCTAATAAGGCATTATTAAATACTGTTTGATCAGTGTGATACCAGCGCATTATGTTTGCCTTTTTGGTGGAACTTGTCCAGCAACACTTTGGCTATAAAGTATATGTTCACCTGAACATCAAATATATTATTTAATTACTTTGTCATATACACAATTATATTTAAATTACAACTATAATAGTTGGGGTCAGAGTTCAGGGTCAGCCATCGTTAAGCACCCTTGCAGCAGACAAGATTAGGGGTCTTGCATACGTGGCTGTGTAGCAATATCGGGATTTGAAACCCCACTTTTCCAGTTGATTGCCCAGAGCTCTACCTACTAGGATGCACTGTTCCCAACATGACCAAATTTGTGTACTTATCTGGCATTAAAAGTTGTCGAGTTCAATATTTGAAGTGTACTTATCTGGCATAAAAAGTTGTCGAGTTCAATATTTGAGTTTTCTGACAACAGAAGACTTAACTTTCAAACTTTCAAAACAATCTGACATCATTAATTGCAGCTCTTTGTTTAACTGTGGTATGTATTCTAATGAATAAAAGCCTGGCTTTTTGTCCTGGCATATCATAGTTGACTTTTGATGCAGAATTATGTCACCCAGGTTCCACCAGAGCCAAATGTTTCCATGTTCATACTCAACAACCTGACAACTTCATCCAGGGTCATTTGATTATTAATGTGTAGTGGTGACATTTCAAAACTATGGATATTAAACTTGGAGTTGGCCCCACTTTATGGCTATACCTGCCTCCACCGTTCTGGAAAGGTGATGCTGGACAAAAGAGCAAACAATGTAGCTGAGGTCAGCAGTTTGTACAGACCATTGTTTTTTTCTCCAAGGCAAACTCCACAAACTGTTTCTTTATAGACTTTATAGAATTTTTGTGAGCCATGCTGGAACAGTCAGGTCACGACAAATTTACTATGTAGAGTTTTATATATAAAAACATATATAAACACATATACAATGTTTTAGATTCCAGGTTTTAAAAAAATGAGCAAACTGTCTAGCTAGGAAAAAGATTACATTCAATTAAATAAACATTTACATACTAAATGATTATAAATAATATCCACTGATCATAAATCTAGAATTAAAAATTAAAATTTTCACAACTATGCTTCTACACACCAAGTAGTTATTCCTCCGCATTTTACCCATTCTGTGCTGTGAAACATACATTCCGGGGGTTTCTGTTCGTCCTGTATTTTGTAAAGTTGCTTTGAGACAATGTATTGGAAAAAGCGCTATATAAATAATGTTGACTTGACTTGAATTTACACACACTAGGGGGCAACATTGAGCACTTATGACTGACACGATGTGTAGCTGGAACCACAGTGACCAGGGAGCAGTAAGGGCTCATGTGCCGTGTTTAAGAGCTAATGTGCTCTCAGAACTGAACCGACAACCTTCCAATCACAAGCCCAGTTCTCTAACTATCAGGCCACGACTGCCTGTCATATTATTATAAAATATTGTTATGACTTCTTTCCTGACTGACTAGTATGTGCAATTGCAGGCGTATATACATCAATGCAACTTCACTCTTGCTCAACTTAGCTCCATATGTGCATCTACAAGTTTTAGAAACCCATGGCCCTGTCACTGATTGATCATTTTTAATTCATTAGAACAGTTGATACTGTTAACTAGATATTGACCAATGCAGACCAGAAAGAGATGCAGTTTGAGAAATGCTTTGACCCAGTCATCCAGGCATCATTTATAAATAAAATGTAAATATAACATATATAAAATAAATATAACATATATCATAATCCTTATAAAACTCAAATAGAGAAGTCATTTTATTATGCTGGATTGTTTCTTCTGTTCCTAACAGTCTTCAAATGTTGCCCACCATACCCCACCCATTTACAGGTGCTGTGTTGAGTTAACCAGTACTATTGAGTTGTATGGATGGTAAACTTCATAGCAAAAGTCTCCAGTGTGTGTTGCATAAAGACTTATAAGACAAAATGCAACCAAGCTAAACAAGCCACTAGGGCTGACCGCGATTAATCGATTAATCGTTGGTCGACCAAAAAAATTACTAGTCGGCCAAATTTCATTGGTCGATTAGTCGCAGGAAAGAAAAACGCTGCGTCTCGTCAAAGGACTTCTGGGACTTTTAATTTGAACGGCGTCACAAAGGAAGAGTGACACTCCATACCAGTAAGTGGCGGTAATGCACACCCTC
>JAOTRQ010072903.1:0-12217 GCA_028565875.1 Hoplisoma paleatum
TAGAACAGGCCCGCGGGCGACTCATGAGGTCCTCGCGGGCAACCTGGTGCCCACGGGCACCACGTTGGTGACCCCTGATCTAGGTTATGTATACTTTGCATCCGCTAATGGTTTAATACCAAATGTATTGAGTTATGACTAAAAAAGCGTTGTCTGTCTGTGCACTGTGTATGGCGGGTAATCAGTATCTAAGGAACAAACATTCAGGCATTTCTACATCCTGCCAAAATCTGCTCTTTTTCCTTCCGTTATAAATAGAATGTGCACCACAGCCAAATAGGCAACGCTATTAGTCACAGAAACAATAAATAGTAGCACATAGTCTGTGTTAATGATTCAGTGTGTTTTTATAGTTTGTTCCTCCCTGAAAACTCGATTTTAAGTTGAAATTAACTGCGGAGGAGGTTCAGCGCTCTGGAATCCAGGAACGGTGGGAGTCGCACCAACTGAAAGCCATCAGTGCTAAACATGTTTTTGATTTGGGATGGAGGTAGATTCGAGGGTGAGTTACAATAATCCCCCAGGCCTTTGTGTCAAAGGTTGCCTTCTGCCTTTTCACATTCTTTCTCACCTTCGTAAGTGCTCTGGATGACATTTTCTCAATCGTACTAATGTTTTGATTGGTGCCATATGGTCAAAATGCTTGGTTGTGGGATCGAATGATACAAAACAGGAAAACAGGAATGCTTTGTTTAAATTACATATCAATCATATTAATCAAAAAGGTAACAATTAAAAAAAACATGCAGACAGTTTTCAGAGACTTTTCTGTTATTTCTATGCATCCTGAATAAGCTAAATTTTCATTGGAGTTTTTTTTTAGCATGACCCAAAGGGCTGGAAATTCCCATGTCGTCAACCCACAGCAGATCATCAACTCTCAACCGTAAATCACATTACCAGGAACCACTGACACTGGTCTGTGTTGTAATGTGGCTACAGCAGGGAGATGTAGCGGTTAGGATTATGTGTTATGTTAGTTCTGAAGCACAAATTTCAGTCTAAGCATAGAAACACCAGCTTAAAACCAGTCAGGAAAATGTTCACATTACATTTATGAGAAATGTAGTCAAAGAAAAAAACCCAGATCATTCAATGTAAGAATGATGGTAATTGTGTTATAATGCTTAACTAAATGAAATGGAACTTAATGTATCAGTTTAATCATATAGATTTAATTTTTTTTATTTTATTTGGAGCCACCCACGCAGCATAGCAGCAAAAGACATCTGGAATCTAGAACGTATTGGATCGAGTCTTAGCTCTTTCTGAGAAGTCACATGAACTTTGACTGGTCTGTTGTTCATACAGGGGTGTAATATTAAAGTAGGTTAGTTTTGTTCTCAATCGGGGCAGGAAGAGAGGGGGGGCAGCCTTATCAGAGTCTGGAGACAATGGGAGAGGACGTGAGTTTATATTTAAAGTGTTTGCTATTTTAAACAGATTGTTATTTAAATTTGTTATGTTATATTGGTGGATTCATCCACATAAATATACCAAAATAGTTTATATAGAACATACGTTATAATGTGAAAGCAAAAGCATACAAACATTCAAACCTTTATCTTTAGTAAACATCCTAAACAGGGTCACTGAACGCAAGACCGAAATACATTTTGGACAGATTCAGATTACTAATAAGTGCATGCATGCACACACACATACAGAGAGAGAGAGAGAGAGGGAGAGAGAGAGAGAGAAACAGTATCACACTCAATACACATGCATTCAGTACATGTTCAGTACAATGAATGTCTTCTTCCATACATTGGATCAGCCATTATACTTAAAATGAGAGGATTATGGGTCGTGCCCAAGGGACAGACAGTACCTCCATACCAGAGATTTAAACCCAAAACCTTTCAATTAAAACACAAACGTTACCCAATAGGCCTTTGTGTATATAATAAGATATAATTCCTTTTTTGAACATGCACTGATGTGAACTTACTGATCGTGCCAGCGTAGAAAGAACGATCAGGTCTGTTCTTTCCAGAGGAAGAAAATGTTTGTTCACTAGTCCACCCACACGGTGCTAAAGTACAAAGATCATAGCTGGAGTATTTTCTACAGTTACTTTTTTTCTTCTTCTTTTGATCAGTCAGTGATCAGTCACCCGTTTGCTGAGATTTGTGTCGTTTGACTTACACGAGTCACGTCTGCAGTCATCAGCAAACCAGCAATTTTGTCAATGGTAAATATTTGTTTAATCTGATACTGAAATCCTGCATAGAACATGTAACTGTGGGACTGAAACAACTACAAAACATCAGCACTGTGTCAAAAACAAAGAGTGTTATTAGAAATAAAAATGTCGTGGATAGATATTAGATATGTAATAAATGTCCACGTAAACCATATATGTAAAATATGTTAACCAAGCCTATCAAACGTCTAAAAACCAATTAATGTTATAATACTGATGTCAGTATTGCGTTTCAGCGTTTTAGACGTTTTAATTTAAATCACTAAGTAGGATGGGGGTCTGAATTGCACTTGTATTGAATTGTGTCTTTACCTACTGTAAAAAAGTAACACAAACTTGTACTCATTTTAATTGTCTAAAATCCTAACATTAATATATTTAAACTTAATGTTAGCAATTGTATATGTGTTGTGTATTAGTTAAAAATATCCATTATTATGAGACCAGGCGTCAATTCGACTGGAGAAAATAGGATTTAAAATCGTGATTAAATAATAATTTAAGTTGCTTAAAGTTCTGACGAGAAAAAAAAAGTTATTTTTCTCCTCTAGGTGGCAGCAATGAGCCTTTCTGGAGTACATATGAACAACAGAAAGCGCTGTGAGCTCACAGTCTAAAGATTACTAGTTACTTTACTTTGGAATTACATCTATAAAACTCTTAAAACTATAAAATAACTATAAAATACGATTAGGTGTAATATATATATATATATATATGTGTGTGTGTGTGTGTGTGTGTGTGTGTGTATTGACATGCTTACAACCAAAACCTTTTGTTTATTCGTTAACAAATGTAACTGTAATTATACTGCATCAATCTTCACTTAATGATTCATGATAAAGTTCCACTCTAGATAGATGTTTGATGGGGTTCAAAATTCCCTCAAGAACATTCAGAGACTCTGTGGGGGTCACCTTTGGGAGGGTGTCACCCCAGGCAGTGTTTGTATGTGCTCTGGGGATGTTATAAAAAAAAACTTATTTTGCATGCAAAGATCAGCTCCCACGAAAAGATCTTGATGGGGAAGGTTTAACTTGATCCCATTGTACATGTATAAGCAGTTTATACCCTCACCCTGTTCTGTGCCTTGGTCCGATTTGCTCTCCAGGTAGTTTCTTGATGTTCTGCGTTTGATTTCTTGACTTTATATACCGTCCCAATCGAAGTCTAAGTGAATAATGCATCTAAGTGAACCAAACATCAAGCACTTACAGTCGTACCATAATTTAAAATCCTGTAAAGTACATGACGAACCCCCAAACCAATCAGATTAAACGCACAATAGTCCACGATTCAGTTCAACAATTTACCTGACGAGTTCATCTGAGACCACGTTTGACTTTCAAAACATGTTAATCCAAAAAAACACAAACCTTTTGTAGTGAAAACTCACATTACAGGATCCCCATGGTACCCAAGAACCCACGATAGCCTAAGAGACGTGGACCGGATGTATATTTATACAAGCAGAGCGGGAATCATTTGTACAGGAGAATTCTGAAGATATTTTCTAGATTTGTTCTAGCTGTTAATTGTTTTATATTATAACCAACAGCAATCAATCAACCTTCTGGATATTTAAAGTGATAAAAAACAGAAGTACCTGAAAATGATGACTATGGCAACATTCTCATGACCAAAAAGAACTATGGGGCCGTGCAAAGCACCGTTGGGTGTTTTTTTTTCTGCATATGCTATTACAATCTCACTCAGTATGAAATGTAACCATTACCACTGAAGATCTGCATCGTCTGATGTACGTGATGTGATTTTAATGTCACTGGATTAAAGATTTTAAATATTACATAAAGATTGACCCAGCTATATATTCCTCTCCACATACACAGCAAATAATCAAGAAAATCTGAGTCTTCCATATCAAAGTTTTATTGCTGACATGCATGTAGAGATTTTATGAAGTACAAAAATATGTCATTTATACAAATTTGTTTTCATCTCTGTACAATTACCCAGTTCTTCTACGATTTCTATGCAAACAAGCAGCTTACAACACAAAACATTTAGGCTTTTGACCAATTTCACCATTATATCAAATCTACACTGTTTTTACCAGTTAGCAAATGTTTGTTGGGCAGGAGAAAATAAATCGTTGAACATAAAATCTCTCCCAATAGATCACTTTGTGTTTTTAGTGTATTTGAACTGAACTACGAACTTCATTTTTTGAATGTACAGGCCTTGTAAGTACAAGTCATGCAATAATTACTTGATGAACATAGCTTAACATACGTGAGATGCTGTCGAATGCAAACAATCTACACAGGGAACAATTTACTTGAGACAGAAGTGAATAATTTCACAAGGACAGTGGCCTAAGTTTGCATACTGATTATATAACCACCTACATTGTAACCGCCTACAGGATTATAGTAGAACGATACTAGGAATCAGGGGAAAGTTTTCTCTGTGATTACTGAGTACGATAACATCAAGTCTTTTAAGGGGTCTAAACTTACGACTGTTCCATAATAATTCTGGCACTTACATAAACTGTCATACATGCCATCTAATACAATACTGCATTATATCCAAAATATTCACAGTTATGTGGGAGCAGACTAATGCTTTTAATGGAAGTGACAACGATAGTTTGAGAAATACTTGTGTAGATGCACCGGTACAATCCTTACGGTGGCAGCCTAAGGGTTGAGAGACTATCCGCACATTGGCCAGCGTGTGTGCCATTAAACTAGTGAAATAATGACTATACAGTTCCTAAATGGGATATTAGATTGGTTCCTAATATAGCTATGCAAAGTCAGTCTCATTAATAATATAGCTTAATAAACCATCTTGTAATGATGCCTACTCGAGACAATACACAGCAATACTACAGAATTAGATAGTGATGCTCTGGTACTTCACTCTTTACCAAAACAAAAGTGATGTTCAAATAATACATAAGATCATTTATACAGTGAATAAATAAAAAAAAAATCATGAAAATAGAAGGAACAAAAATGCTACCTGCTTATTTGCTTCAGGCTTTAAAACAAAGTAGGTATGGAAACTATTAAAAGGAGGGAAAAAAAATCACCGATAAGCAAAACCATACAGTACTGGATTATCTTTCTGAACCAGTTACATCACAGGTTCACAAGCTCATGGCACCCGGACCAACAAAAAATATTTACCCAACAGCTAAAGATTGCTCTCTGTGGCCTGGTTCTCAGCCTGTAATCTCAGAGTTAGAAATTATCATCTCGATTACATGTAATTCCATGACATTTTCAAGTGAAAGTATATAAAAATGAGACTGATGACTGATGGTGTTTCTTTGATTAGTTCTCCAATCATCTAGATCTGAAGAGTGTTCTATTATTCACCCTGATCCTCACAGAAAACATTGTGAGCAAGATGTACGAACATCTATTACCATGGCAAATTAGCATCTGAAAACTGGCAATGCAACGTGGTGAACAATTTCTTTTCACAAGGCTCTTTCTGCCCGTTATTGGGAACACAAGTGTTTTTCAGTAATGCATTCTAGATGCTCACAAATACACTCTTGATTGCAATATGAATGAAACCCGATTGTCAGAGCGACAAACCAACGCATGCTGATGTTAAAGGTAACGTTTAAGATACATAACCAAATCGTTTGCATGGTGGAGATACTACAACTAAGGGTTAGAAGAGTAGCTGATCGAAGACGCTAAATGGATTTGAACTGAAGATATAATCAGAATTTTGAAAATAGCTGAGTTATTTGCATGGTTCACAGATCCATCACGATACTAATCCTGCATAGTAGCAGAATAGGTCGTAGTCCAAAATAAAAACAGTTTCACATTCTTTTCACAAAATACAGAATATGCATTGTGGGTTACAGACGTGTATTTTAGCCTGATGGGCTGGAGATCTATTATTTAGTTTCTCTGTAATAAAATGATGGCACCAGATGTGTGCGTGCGGATGGTTTCTAGTCATGTGTAACATCTGACTTTGGAGAAATTGCTACACATCTGTAAGTGTTGAGTGCAGTTAAAAATCAAAGCTTTACAGATATGTAATGAACTTCGACACCTATTAATTCAACATAATGAGATTTATGGATTCCAATACTTCCTTGTTTTGACAGAATTGACTCCGTGGACTTTTAGGGGCAACTGGAGGTCACCAGAGGACCAAAAGAAAAGCAAGCATCTCGTCTTCATTATAACGTTTTCACACTCTGTGTTGTCTGGAGTGGCTGAGATCATTTAATCATAAGCAATTGTCATTCTATAATGACTACATCATTAGATGGTGGCTCATTCTAGAGAGAGAAGTTATTTTTGGGCGTAAAAAAAAAAAGAACAAAAGCGGCAGAATCAAAGCTGACTAGGAAGAACATCGTACCTCATTCACATCAAGCAGTGAGATGATAGAAAACAAGTGAACCCTTAAAGTGGGTTCCATTTTTGCTATTCAGAGCCGTACGATGCTAGCTGCCTATGAAAGCACACAGAGACCTTGGTCATAATACAACGTCCCAAACTGGATTAAAGCAGGCAGGCGGATTTTAAATGATTTTTAAATTTTTAAATTAGTGAGAATAATGGAGTTTAAAATGCTACCGTTCAGGGAAAAAAAGCTTATTCAGAATTATAGAAAACAAATCGCTGGTTTTGACATGCCTAGACATAAATATTAACAATAATGCTTTGCACCTGTGCTTGAGGCCATAAGCCCACATTTGGATACGTGTATAAGGAACACAGTTCAACTGAGACAGAAACAGACAGACTTTCAAGAGGTAGATTTGCAAACGTGGACTTAGATGAGTGATCTGAATGAGTGTGGTTCATGGAACGGGGACACATGGAGGGGTGACGGATGTCTGCTGATCTGAGCTGTTCCCATAAGAGGAGCTGAGGGAGTTGAAAATGGGACTAATGTATCGTGTGATGTATTTTTCCGGTGTGTGAGTGTAAGTCTGCGCACCTATTTGCTACATGATTCAGCTCCTGTATTGCTGCTAATGTCTGTATGGCAAAGTAAAAGGAACGGGTGGGGGGGCTCAGAAGCCGCACGTCTTAGGTGTGTTGCTCGATCAGAGTCCGGTTCCTTAAACAGCGAGGCGAGCAGATGACAAATACCTGCCCAGGTCCAGTGGCCGTTCGAGCCCGGCAACACTGCCCGGCCCGTACACGGCGACCCACTACTTCCTGAAGCGCTGGGCAAGTATGGCGGCATCCAAAGGGCTGACGGGTTGAGCGTCGTGACCCAGGCGCCTTACAGGAGGCACGCTGCTGAACGGCCGCTTGCAGAGGAAGTTTTTGGCCTCATGGATAGTGTTCTTTTCTTCGGCCAGCAGCAGTTGCTGGCGCATGTAGTTCTCGAACTCGTACTGCGACGACTCCTCTGTCACTTTGACCTAGTGAGAGCAGAGAGAGCGGGATGATGGATGTAATATCCTGGACATGAATCGGAGGTTGTATTGACATTTTAGCTACATACAAAAAGATATTGAAATGAAACAGTGTTCACCCAGGATCATGGTGCAACACAGAACTACTAACAAATTAAGAGCCTAAAAAAAGCATTTCTAATATACTGTACTGTGCCGGTCAGTACATGGTTCTAACAAAATGGTACACAAGGTAGAAATAGGTTATGATACGTACAGTGTAAACTACACACAGTGCAACAAATTGTGCACATTTATTTCACGATTAAAGTCAAGAAGCTAGCCTAATAGTTGTTTAATTTGTTAAAAGTTGAGAAATACATTGTTGAGAGTTTCGGTACATGTGCCACATTTGAATGGTAAAGCAGTTATAAAGAATTAATACAAAAATAAAAATCAATCAAAAGGTTGTATATTCCCATAGTTTTGTGTAGTACTTTTTAAAGCTTTAGCAGGAGTCGGCTGTAACTTAGTAGTTAGAGAATATACTAGTACACCAAAGGATGCGGATTTAAACCTGACTATTGCCAAGTTGCGACTGTTGAGCAGCCCTCAGTGCTCAGACTGTATAGTGTAACTATTGTGAGCAACTCTGGATAAAGCATAACTGTAAATGTTATCGCTAAAGTAAAAATAACTGGAAGTGAAGATTTGTTCTTTAAACTAGTTCCCTCTTTAAAAATAAAAATGCTTCTGTGTTTAATTGAATTTGTTGGGATGTGAGCTGGAGTTTTATTAAGCAGGTACTAGTACTGAGAGCAATGTGTTCTGCACTATACTGTATAACTTTGTATTGTGGTTAAAGGAGAGTAACTTCAAGAAACTTTTGAAAACTATCAGACATTCTGAACATTTCTTATCTGGTTTCCTCCCACAGTCCAATAACATACAGTCAGCATAACTAGTCAGTGAATTGCACGACAGGTGAGTGGGTGTGTACGGGTTTGTGCCAGTTATGCGTCTGCAAGGTTTGATAAAGGATGGTGGGGGTAGGCGGGGCAAGGGTGTGGGGGTTTGGTGGGGGTAGACGTGTCATGATATTTTCCTGCCATAACCACTTTTTAAAGTCAAACATTTGTATGGGCACGACAAAAATCGTGTAATCAGAAGGTTGCCAGAGTCAACAGTTTATGACTGAAGAGCTCTTGAGCAAGGCGCCCAAGCCCTAATTGCCACCAAGCAAGTGTGCTCACTACCACCCCTAGTGTGCGTTTCACCGTAAGTGAATTCCTGTGTGTGAAACGAGAAGTCGAAATAAAATTAATTTCTATTTTGTTGAGCTTACTTTACTTCCCCACTTTTGTAACGTACTGACCTCTTGTAGATGCTCTGGCTGGTTAAGCTGATCGTCTATGTCGGGTACAACCTGAAGAGGTCCGCTTAGGGATGAAACAGATTGCCTAAAAACAGAAGTTCACAAAAATCAATACCACAGATCCATTGGTTCGTTTCTTACTCGTGTTTTATATTTTTATTTCATTCATGACACACAAAGCATTTTACTCAATAAACAAATCTAATAATCTGTAATTAACCTGACCGGGGCATCTACAGTGGACCCACACTGACACAAGAAATCCACACAAAAAGAACCCGTGACCTCCTGACCGCGGGCCGATAGTAATGGTAACACCGTTTACCGTAGCTACTATAATTTCGATATCAGTGATTAACATCAATAAATCATTTTATTTTACTCACCAGGAGGCGATGATGCCACTGAGAGACTCCAGCACCTCTGCTGCAGTGAGCCTCTGCTGGGGGTCTAGCACCAACAACTTGCGTATCAAACACACCGTGCTTTCTGACACGCGCCCATCTCTGCACAAGAGCACAAACACACACGTGATCACACACACTTTGTAACGAGAGGACAACAACTCTGTTCTTTTGTTTATTTATTTAGTGGTTTTAAGTCATGCTTATAGCGTGATCCAGGTAATCACGTCCAGTGAGCAGGATTAAATATAAGTTTATTTCCACTTACTAGTCATAAATATCATCATATTTGCACAGGTCCACCATGACGAATGAAAAGGAAGCTCTATAATAATATTAATTTGTGCAGTTTGTCATAAGTGTTCAAAGTATCCTCTGGTCTACCCAATAAGGATGGATGCCACTACCTTCATGGATTTGACTGTGGTAAAAAGAAAAAAAAAAAAAAAGAAAAAACTATTTTGGTCTGTTGGTTCTTAACTCTAAAAAGCTGCTATGTGACTATGTCTATTGTATAAAAACAACAGATTAATATTAAAGATTATAGAAGACAGTATCTCATATAACGCCGTGGTGGTCTTCCATGCTTCCGTCCTTCCTATTTTCATTTCATTACTATCTAGGGTTATTCTGGAGGAAGCAAATGCTACAGCTGTGTATTGCAAAACACATTTTGCTACGTACTTATACGATATTACAAAAAGTAGTCGCTCATGTGCCTGGACTTACATATGATCTTAAGTCACATCCTATTCTTATTATATAATCCATAGTGTTCAATATAACGTTGGTCCACCTTTACAGCTAGAACAGCTTCAACTCTTCTGGGAAGATGGTCCACAAGGTTCAGGAGTGTGTTTATGGGGATCCTTGACCATTCTCTCAGAAGTGCATTTGTGAGGTCACGTATTGATGTTGGTATCAAAAGTTCCGGTTCTTAGTTTCGGTTCTAGTCAATCCCCAAAGGTGTTTCGATCGGGTTGAGGTCAAGACTGAGTAAGGTTAATATTCTAATATTCTAACATCTTTATGGACGTTGCTTTGTGCACTGGTGGACAGTCATGTTGGGAGAGGAAAAGGCTGCCTGCCGAAGTTCTTTATATTCTAAAACCTGTAGCCATGGAAGTGATAGAAACACCTGATTCTGATCATTTAGATGTGTGAGCAAATACTTTTTTGCAATATAGTGTGTGTGTCAGATTAGTGACTAGTTGAACAGGGTGGAGTTACTCACTCTGGAACAGAGTACTCTGCGGCTTTGATCTTGCGGAAGAGCTCCTGAGGTACGCTGTCGTAGAAGGGAAACTGACCGTACAGCATGGTAAACAGGACCACACCGAGAGCCCACATATCACTCGGCTTGCCGCGGTACGGTCGACCTGCGATAGAGAGGCGAGGGATGAACTCCATCCTTTCACATAGTGTTTGTTATTCGTCAAACACACTAATATACACTAATTTAGAAATACAAAAGTCTAATTTGCATGTTATCAAGCAGTGAAGGGAAAATCGGAGCACCCAAACCAAAAACTGCGAACCCAGGACTTTAGTGGATGTAAAAAGATGTAAACGATGTGCCAAATGTTTAGCGGATTGTTTTTAATTGCAAATGCTAAAGAAATTATACAGATTTTGTCTACTTCAGCTACAGTACGATAATATTTACTAGTACGAAAGCTTCTGAAAGTCGCTCTGTATAATGTTCGGGCAGCTGTAGTCTGGTGGTTAGAGATCAGGACTTGTCATTGGACGATTGGCGATTCGATTCCAGGAGTCGACAGGTCATGACCGAAGTGGCCTCCCTGGGTGCTGTGGCTAGGGCCGCCCATGGTGTCGGGCAAGTGTGCTCACTGCTGCACGCTAGTGTTTGTTCACTAGTGTGTAACTGTGTGCGTTTTACTCCACGGCTTGGGATACATGCGGAGAAATAATTTCCAAGTGTGTGAAAAAGGTTACATTAGTATAATATTAGTACAATAGTATAAGATCTCAAATGAAGGTCAAATTCTAATATAGTGTGGCTTAAACTCAAAAGAAAATGATTTGGGATACTTAGATTAAAAATGAACAGCATCGTCTCCCATCGTTCAACTTCAAGCTTACGCCAGTCGAATGAATGATGACCTATCTCACCGTTTGTGATCATAAATAGTAAACGGGTCGCTGTAGATAACAGATCCAGTATTATCTGTATCTTCCACGATTCACACCGTGTAAAGTGTCTTTAAAGGCACTTCATACAGCTTTGGCATTTAATTCAATGAATTTCAAGTGTGGGGGGAAAAAAATCACAAAAGAAAACAAAAAATAAAAACACAAAATTGAGACAGAAACGAAAGGGAGGAGAAAAAAAACAAATAAAAGGGTGAAAATAAAAGAAAATGGAAGTAAAGAAAGAGGAGGAAGGAGGAGGAGTTTCCCCTCAGGGTGACTCTGTGTGATGAATCATTCAGGCTTCATTGTGTTTTAGATCACGTTCTGCCGAACTACAACTTCTTTGTTTACGCGACCAGGAAGAAAAAAAAACTCAACACACACACATGTATTTACATAGCTGGTGTATTTCACTCACACGACTACACTAAACTGCCATTATTCAGAATTCTAGCTTACGGTCACCTTGGGAAACGATAATCCACACACATCACGAAACAATTATTACAAAACATCGAAAGGGTTTTCACAGGGACGCTTGTTTATCTGTTCAGCAGGATTTTCCCGCCGTGTTTTACAATGTCGATTACATTCATGACAGGAAACGGTCACTCACTGGGAAGGTTAGATACGGTCCTGAGCAATTTTGTAGGGCTGTCCGCAAATAATCGATTATTCGTTGGTCGACCGAAAAAATTACTAGTCGGCCAAATTCCATTGGT
>JAOTRQ010072933.1:0-12215 GCA_028565875.1 Hoplisoma paleatum
TATATATATGTGTGTGTGTGTGTAGCGCCACGCCCCATCATCTATTACGCCTTGTAATTGTATGTGAGTAGTTCCGTTATTGTTTATGAGAAAATCCCTTGAGACACCCATTCTGAATAAACAATAAGCCAATCATTGTTTGTAGACACCCAACCTGCCAGATAGCAAAGCTAGAAATTCTAATTGATGAGTTTTAGTTCTAATACTTATTGGTAATCGGGGTGTGAAGCTATACATGTAATCAAGATCAAATAAACTGTCCACACTTGCTTCTTGCCTCGTCCTTTATGCTAAATATATCAATTTATAATGAACGATTCCCCTTAAAAAAGATTTACCTTAAAATACTTGGCAACATCATCATTTTCAAATGTATGCTGATGTTTTGCACAAATTTACATATGTTGCATTGTTGCAAATTACAATTCTGAAGAAGCACAGCCTTTTGTTTCATTTTGTAAGTTACATAAACACATGCAGACCTTAATCACATGAAACAATCAATTACAATTTTTTAGTTTCTAGTCAGTGTACACGCACAGATTTCAGTTCTTTTGGTGGAGACGAACACATCCTAGCGATTGTAGAAATGACCCATATTCAAAGATGTTACACAACACTTCCTGTTGCTCTACATAATCAGCCTAGGACTGCAAAAGTGAGAAACAAATCACAGAACGAGCGTGGAAAAGAGACATGCATTAATAACAAATAAGCAAATGATGCGTCCACACATGATGCCCACGTATTCTTCATTGAAAATGACTAAACATGAGCCGGGACCAAGAAAAAGATAACTGGTGCTTTATAATGTATTTACAATAATTTCCCACCACTCTTCTTTAACACACTTGGGATTTATTCCTCCATATTTAACCCAATTAGTTGTGATTCTCAAAATGTTGACTCTGATTCAAACCAGCAACTTTTCAATCACAAGTCAAGGTTTTGAACCACCAGGCCATAGCTAAGTAATGAATGTGTATAATTGTACTTCATTATACTATATAAGGGTGACAGATGGGCCCAAAGGCTTTCTGTGCAGAGTTTAATGTTTATGCATGTTTTTCTCGTGTCCGTGTAGGTTTACTCTGGGTACTCCGGTTTCCTCTAAGCAGCCTTTAAGCAGATGTGTAATTGTCCCATAGATGCACATTTTTCCAAAGCACTATGGGTTGGAGAAAGACATGCAACCTACTCTATAAAAACACTGCCAAAAAACTGGGGGGATCGGTAGCAGTCCGCAAAGCAACTGCTAAAAGTGTTATGGCATGTTACATTGTCTTGCTAGAAGAGCCCACCCTCAAGGGAAGAAAATCAGCTTGCCTGGGCCAGGGTCAGTGAGAAAATGCCCCCCTCTGCCACCCCCCCCCCCCCTCGGCTCTGTCCCTGAAATGAAGTAACATTCATGGTGCAAAGGCTTATTATTGGATCTTTTTTAATTTAATAACCAGGATTCCCAGAGAGCACAGCTTGATGGGGGCTTATTGATGTGGGATGTGTCAATCAGGATGAGGAATTTGCAGACACCCAAACTGACAGTGTGATAAAGGATGACTGAAGAGAGTCGGCAGTGACAATGTCTGATCTAATAAATGGTAAATGGTCACAAAAAAACTGCAAAGAAAAATCTTTTAATCTTAATGTATTCTCTGTCTGACCCAGTATATGTTAAGAGCAAGGAATATGCACGACACAGACTCAGAACAAAGAGACTGACAGACAGATCTGAAGCAATAAAGATCTCCTCAGAGACAAAGAGAAAGAGACAGTATGAAGAAGAACGGGACACGGGGTGAGAGGAAGTGAAAATAACAGCTATATGGAAGGGAAGAGCTACTCGAGGGATCTTGCAAGGTTCAAGCTCTTAGTCATGCTTGTTGACTGGAGGGAATGTGGGTAGACTGTGTTTGCACAGGCCAAACAGAGCCAAGCTGACCTGAGCCAAATTGAGAAAGCAGAAATCTATAAGCGCTGATGACACCTTTAACATGGAAGAAACAAACCACTACACTATCGAGTCACATTATTACAATCACTAATGTCATGTGTGGCATGAACAGCTCATAGACGGGCTGCGAGTGACTACCTAGTAGGTAGTCACAGGTATTTGGAGCCATGCTGACTTCAGGGTATCTCACATATGTTGAAGATTGAACGGGGTATGATCCCTAGACCAAAATGAGAACCAAAGTAGTTGCATAGATGCTCAGTTGAGTTTAATACTGTGCACTTAAGGGAAAAAGGCAAGTTCATGCTCTAGTTGTTCTTCCAACCAATGTTGGATATGTTTATGAATGTGTGTACATGATTACACACACTGGTTGAGAGTCCCTTCCACAATTTACATACCCAACAAGCCAACATCTAATCTAATCTGGGAAACCTTGGACTTTGTCAATACAGCACAAGCATGACAGCGATCTCCTCTATGGTACAACAGCATCAAAAAGCAGAAAAAAATATGTGTGCCAGACTCACCACCAGGTTTCCAATCACCATGACCAGCATAAAGACCAGGATACACAGAGGCTGTCCTGCAACCTCCATACAGTCCCACATGGTCTCGATCCATTCTCCACACAAGACCCGGAACACGATCAAGAAGGAGTGGAAGAAGTCTTTCATATGCCAGCGTGGTAATTTACAATCCTTAGAAAGCTTGCACACGCACAGTTCATAGTTTTTCCCAAATAGTTGCATGCCCACCACGGCGAAGATGAAAACGATAATGGCCAAAACCAGAGTTAGGTTTCCCAAGGCACCCACAGAGTTTCCAATAATCTTTATGAGGGTGTTCAGGGTGGGCCATGACTTTGCCAGCTTAAAAACTCGAAGCTGGAAAAGAAAAGATAGGATATTATAATTATTAAGGATTTCATTAATTTAGTATAACTATTTTCTCCTATTTAGAATATTGGTAAGTTCATTGCTTTTGAAAACATTGTCTTTTCCATAACAAAGTAGGCTCACACCCTAGAAAAACCCCAAAACAATTAATCAATTGACATTGCATCATTTGAAATATAATTACATTATCAACCACACAGTATGGAATACACTTTAAGTGCTACTTGAAGGCAAACAATATTATGGTACAAACAGTTTATAGCAAGACAGCGTTCTGTCCATAATTATTAAATGAGACACATTACCAGTCTGAAGGAACGCAGGACTGACAAGCCTTCTACATTAGAAAGGCCAAGCTCCATCAAGCTAAGACAAACGATAAAGCTGTCAAAGATGTTCCATCCCTGCTGGAAGTAGTAATATGGATCCAGTGCAATAATCTTCAGCACCATCTCTGCTGTGAAGATCCCCGAGAACACCTGCATGTGGAAAGTAAAAATTATTCTAGCATGATTTAAAGTAAAAACTAATTGTAAATAGATAGATAGTTATATAAAAACTAAATATGGAAAGGGGGGGTACAAACTGAATTCCATTGTTCACTACTGTGTAAATCATTATTTTCACCCAGCTTACTTGGAGCAAGTTCTTCTAAAGTAAACTACCGTACAATTACCATAAACAGTCAAACCATGGGTACAAATCTTCTGAAATCCTAGTAAAATCTTATAGGATATATATGTGGGCTCTTCAAAAGAGTTTATGCACATTTGTATTTTTATTACAGACTGTGACAGCTGGATGATAGTAATGAGTCGTGCCCTAGAGAGTTTATTATCCTGATTCAGCTTTATCTGATTCTCACTTTCAAGAAGCTTTTTGAATAAGATGTCCATGTGTTGATGGGGAGCAATCAACACATAGTCATTAAAGGCTACAAACTTATTAAAAAACTTTTTGATAAAAAAAAAAGAATTTAGAATACTCATTTCGACACTGATATGTACACATATTTAGCACATATATGAATCTATCCTCTGTATTTTAACCCGATCTGTGCAATGAAACACACATTTACACACAATAAGGAAGCAGTGAGTACTAATGCCCGAAGCACTGGTCAGCCCTAGCCACAGCACCCAGGGAGCAGTATAGATGTGATGCCTTGGTCACTGACACTTCAGTCATGACCTGTCGGCTCTGAAAATCAAATCAACAACCTTCTGATCACAAAGCTAGTTCTCTAACCACCAGACCACATCCTCTATTTACTTTAGCCGGTCATAATGAAATTTTACAATGCTGGGATTGTGACTATGTACAAAAATGATGTTTTATGGTTGCTTGTTTTTTAATTTTTAATGTCATGTATCAATAGTATTGATAACAGACTAAATTAAGTATAATTGCGAGTCTCTGTCACTCAATCAATAGACTGCAGCCAATTTTGAAATGTTTTTCATATTGATCAACTACCTGGGTGTAGACCTGGAATTTTCTGATAGCACACACGAGCACACAGTATGAGCTGGGTGTACCCTAGCCACTAGTATGCACAAACCAGTTCATTTTAGAGCTAGCCCCAAAACAGAAGAGTTGAGTTAGAAAGAGCATCTGAAACAATCAAAAAACCTTAATCAAGAATTAAGATTTCATGGAGGACAACTGTTAGGGAATCACTCATTCTTCTCACCCCAAAACTTCAAGCTAACTGAAGTTTAATGACTTTGTAAAGAAAAGATTTTCTGTAGGGTTTCAATCTAGACTAAGAAGATCTATCTTCACTGAACCACCTCTGATTGAACATGAAGACAGCCACCAAGTCTTATCATTTTAGTATCTTTAAAGCAGTGGTACATTATGTTCCTGGCTTATCTAAATTTGTTCTGTTGTATTCTGGCACTTCCTGGTTTTGTGGTCAAGAGTTGCATTTGTTGTCGAATCCGGCCACAAAGTTGTTGGTTGTTAAGTGTTAAGTACTTTTTATAAGCTCCAGTTTGACTGACTTACGGGAAGAAACCAGAGCAACCGAAGGATCCTATGCAATTCAAACTGTACAGGAAGGATACAGGAAGGAAACTAGATGTCCGTTTAAGAAATAGAACCCAGGCATTTATTTCTGTGATCTGCCAGCCTATATGATACACTGATATATTACATGAAATAATTCTATTTATTTATACATTTATTTAATAATTAAAAACCAACCAACTTATCTACCTATCTACCTAAAAACCTACTCATCTAACCACTTACCTACCAAGGTACCAACTAAACTACCTACCAACCAACCTGCTTACCTACCTATCAACCAAACTACTCACCTACCTACTTACCCAACCACCTAACTACCTAGTAACCCACTAAACTACCTACAAACCTACCGGCCTGCCTACCAACCTACCTACTTATTCACCTCACCAACCTACCTACATAACCACCTACCAACAAAACTACCTGCCTACTAACCTATCTACCTACCCACCCTCCTACCTACCTATCCACCTACTAACCAAATCACTTACCAACAAACCTACTTAACAACCTACTTACATAGCAACCTACCTACTAACTAACATAACCACTTATTTTATGTCATTCCATCCTTCTAGCTATGTCTATCTGTCGATCTGTCTATCTATCTATCCATCCACCCACCCATCCATCCATCCATTCATCTATCCATTTATCCATCTATCTAGTAATGATCTTACTTTCATAATTGACTATAATGTCAAGCAATTTATGTAAAAACAGATTTACGCACATTTTCTTTTATCTTAGCCATTGGCCCTGTGTAGCAGAAAAGGATGATGGGCACATCGAACACTTCTCTACTTCTGTGACAGGTTGTAAAAGCTGCCTGCCTCTGACAGGTCTGCTATTTGTTGGCTTGCACTTTTTTTGAAGAGTGTGTCGTTCTGCTTGTTGTTGCTCGAAGGATCAGCTCATGGATGTGACACAGGCTACGTGATCCAGGCACTGGGGGAGGCTAGTCCTGGCCTGTCAGGCGCCACATCTCTGTGAAGCTTTACAGGTTTCAGTATTACATAATCTGAGTGTGTGCACCTCACATCTTGAAATCACTTCTTTAATCTTAACATGAAGACCCGGCCAAAAGAAATTGCCTTAATTATATTGACAAAGCACACACCACTATTAACAACACAATTTCATATATAGTTTTTAGGAATACAATATCGCTGAGCATGTGTTCTGAAATGAGCTGTAATTCATTTATTAAATTTTCTGTTAAGGAACTAAGGCTAACATACGTGTTTCATTTACTTTGATTCACATCATTAAATCAGTTAAGATACATTCTTATGCACTGATAAAATTAAGCACCAATGGTTTATATTTAGTATATTTCTTATACATAATTACTTGTTTCGAGAGGTCAGACTTTCATTAAGTTTGTAGCGGGTTATCTCAGGTATCTGGTGCTATGCTGACTAGATTACATCCCACAGCTACTGGAAGGAGAATGGGATCATCTATAGGCTATGTGCTGCCACAGTGGTCTTATTAATGTGACACAACAGTGTATGTCTGTGTACTTAATGGAAACAAAGTCAATACTTATAAGTATAATATATACTCCTTAATATATAAAGTATATATATATAGTATAATATATATAAACTCCTTAGGGAAAGGAAAATGGTCTGTGTCCTTTCTGTGTGGAGTTTGCATGTTCTCCCAAGGTCTGCATGGGTTTACCTCAAATACTCTGATTTACACCAGTTCAAAGACATGTAAGTGAGGGGTGAGGGGAATTGTAGATACAATATTGTCCACAACTGTATTTGATATAAACATGTGAATAAATACTGTGTGTCGGTCATTAATGTCACCAAATAGTATAAAACACTTCATTAAAATCCTAATTAATAAATGTTATGAAAAGATAGAAAAGAAGTCCAGATAGGATTTGAACCCATGACTTTTCTTGCTGTAAAATGACAGTACTAGCCACATCACTATGTTACTGCCACATAACAAACACCCCACCTTTATGTGGATGTACATCTTCTATACTCAGCCATCACTTATTAATGCTTACTCCATATGAAACTCCAGATCAGTGCTGCATACAGCGCAGATAAGGAAGATGTATGACCAGGCAGATTTATTGTGACTGGGATTTGAACACCATCCTCCAACACCCCAAGTGGCCCACTGTCAGCACCCAACTTCCAGCAAAAAAAGAGCTGCAATCTCATTTTCATCTCCACAGAGTAATTAGCTCAGTATACTACTCATTAGCCTTGATGAGCTGCTGCCAAATGCTATTATCATACTACACACAAAAAGCTTTAGTAGGGGGTGTCTTGATTATTCGGAGGTTTCTAATATAAACTCAGCATTACCATGGGACATTCCTGAAGACAACAGCTCAGCCAAAATCCCGTAATCTAATTGGCTCACTCCCCTAGCCAAACCCAGTACATACAGTTGATAATAATAGTACAAAATAATGCGGAGAGAAAAACACACAAGACAAAAACTTGTAAATATTAAACTGCCTATCCATTCTCTTTGAACTTAATTTAATATTATGCTTTATTAAATCTTACTGTAATGCACAATATTCAGTTGCACACAGTAATGTTCTTCAAAACCATTCTATTTTATGAAAGATGTAAGACAGTTATTTATCATTCTTTCACAAAACTTTAGATCTAACCACATTATACACCATGTAGATGAATTAGTTGAGTAGAAATAACTAGAACACAGAAACCATAATCAATGTGTTTCAAGGTCAAAAGAGATCACATGTTATTAGCATTTAATATACTGTATAACGTCATCTGCTGTAAATGTATGTCTATTTGTCATAGAACAAACTAATTATCTTTAAACCTGAAGAAATTTAAACACTTACTGCACATTTGATACAGCAAATACTTGTATTTAAAATATTATTTGATTTCCTCCATAATGTTTTTTTCAGCTTCCTATTCTTAATGAGCCTGCTGTCTTTCCAAAAGTGTGATTAAGTGTTAAATAAACATTTATCTCACAGTATGCCAACTTTTAAGTTTTTTAAATGTGTGACAAATGTACAACAAAATATTTAAGTAAAAAAACCACCAGCTCTAGGTTGCACGAATCAGCATGTCCTCGAAAAGCCTGGATAAATAGGAGAATTGTGCCAGTAAGAACACACCAAATCAATAATGCTGAATCTAAAATGAAATGCTATTTACTAAATGTGGTTCAATGTGCATCCGAATTCAGATATACAGTGGATTCATAATGTATTCGGATATATATATTTCCCTCAAGCCTGTTGTGTATAAAACTGTGTGACCTGTATAGCTTAATAAACAACAGCCAGCTTGTATAAATGTCGAGACTTACCGAAAAGGGAGAGACATATTGATTAGATGACTGGTGTCCCGACATGACAAGATATAATACAGATCGACTACTCACAACATGCAGTGGTGCTTATTGTGTCAAGCAGAGAACAAATGTAAATTGACACAAATGGATGGATGATACTGTGTCTCACAGAGTGACCCGACTTTAATGTAAATAGCTATGTAAACCATTCACATCTCACCAAGATAATACAAATGTTACTTTAAATGATGTGGAAAATAAAATGGTGATTAAATAGTGATTAATGGTGATTAATCTGTACGAATTAAAAATAGCAAAAGTAGCCTAAACATGCCTAAACGTAGCCTAAACACGCCATTACATCGACTTCTGATAAACCATTAGCAATGTAGACAGGTATACATACATGGGATTTTAATATCAGAAACTCAACATATTTTGAGCATCTAACTATAACTGTAATAACAATCAGCATAGATTCATTTTAGTGGATTGGATTTGGTCGACTCTGCTATTCAGAGGAACACAAGTGCAATCAAGGAAGACATCTATTTTGGGTATGTCCCAATTCTTACACAACTGTACTAAAAAGCATATTTCAAATATTCTTATTACCAACCCCAATTACTTTAGCTAGTAATTGCTTTTAGTTCATTTATGCACACCCAAAGAAGAAGTAGGTCCCTCTTGAGTCTGGTCCCCTTTGGCTCGCACAACAGATAGTTTTGGTGTGCTGGTACTGAAGTTTTCTGTTTCATTTACTTTTAGACAGTATTCACTATAAACGGTGCTATCCAAATAAACTTGAAAGACTTTAAAATTTTTGTTAAAAAGTTTACTAAAAACTCACAAAAAGATTCGTAATTTCGTCTGTTGAGAAATTCCTGCTCAGTTTAGCTAATTAACCATTTTTATTTTGGTTTATTTTAGTAATTTGTACTTAGGTGATGGGATTATACCTAATTGGAACAGCCGAAATAAATGACATTGCCAGCCGTATTGAGGCAGCCACATTAGATTAGAGAACTGAGCTTGTGATTAGAAGGGTGCCGGTACAATTCAGGGAGTTAACATCACCCCAAGCACCATAGTTAGGGCTACCCACTGCATCGAGCATGTATGCTCACTGCTGCTTCCTAGTGTGTGTTCACTAGTGTGTGTAAATGTGTGTTTCACTGCACAGATTGGGTTAAATGTGGATGAATAAATAAAATAAATGTGTAAAAAGCACAGTAGTGAAAATAGTATTCAAATTTTTAAATACATTCTAAACATAGATGATTAATAGTAACTTATTTCTTTCTTGGTTTAGTACACATTGGCATTTTAGTAACCATTACATAAATACTAATGCAGATATGTTATTTTGCTCAGTTTGCATAATTCACACAATTTAATAATTCACATAATTTGTTTTCCTTCTCTCTTTCTCTTTTCTAGCCCAACACAAATCACATACTGTTCATGGATCTACATACATACTAAATCTAATGTATGTGTGGAAGAATAAACAGCAAATCATTGGTACATATTGTATTTTAGTTCTTTATTGGATTTATGTAGTCTCTAATGTGTGGTGACATTAATTACCAAACAGATTTAAAGTTGTATTTGATAACACAGATATAATTCAGTTAAGCTCTATATAGCTAATTATAATTTATTTTGATTGCAGCTAATTAGCTACAGTGGGTATCCTAAGATAAACACATTTAAAATGTCTAACATATTTATGTTTTCTAACATATTTATGTTTAACATTTACATCAAGAAGAAAAATGTTGCAACTGAAAACACCTTATTCTCCAAACTGACTCTTCGACCTAGATACCCAGTACAGTTTAAAAATGTCTGACACACTGTTTCCTACAATCACTTTGTCTTAGGTAATGAACAACAGACTCGTAGAAATGCTGTTCTTGCATGCTGAAAGTGGAGTAGCAATAAATATAACAAGTAAGCAAGCTGTAGGATTCACCTCTTTATCAAGACGGGTGATAGTGGCATTTGTTAGGTAGAGCACTGTAAACATATTTTTCAACCTTTCCTGACAAAAACTAACACAATATATATTGTTCTGACTCACCAAAGAGCAAGCAGACTGTGACCATCTTAGAGGCTTATATTTATTCTAATCTGTCACACTAATAGAATATACAGCTCCCACTTACCAGATTTCCTACAGAAAGCATCCTGTTGAAATCCGCTGTCATAGGGTAATGCTCCAGTGCCATGAAGAGTGTGTTAAGCACAATGCAGATGGTGATCGCGAGGTCCAGAAAGGGATCCATGACCATGATATTGACCTTGTCTTTAAGTTTTAGCCAGCCTGGGCAGCACGTCCACACCAAGTACTTCTGGGCAAAAGCGTACCAGCAAGGATGGCATTTCTGATGCGCTTCCTCCAGCTCTGTCCACAAAAACAATTTTTAAATTAATAAGTTGTTAAATTACAAAAGAAAAAAAAGAATCAAAGTGTAGGTAACGTGGCTAAGTGGATAGCAGATATACAGTTCTGGGTTTAATACTATTCAAGTTTTTATTCTGTGAGTAGATATCTTATATTTCTGTGTGGGTTTCCTTCTAGTCCAAAAAATCAAGTCAATTGGAGAATTTTGTTATAGGTAAATGGGTGTTTATGTGTGTAAATGTGTGCCCAATTAATAATAATAATATTATTATTATTATCATTATACATTGCACTTTACATTTGTGCTAACCTAGGCATCCAGAGTGTTTCTGTGTGCCGGTTGGCTGATTGAAGTGGTTATAAAAGTGCATCAAGCTCTTGAAATGAGTTTACAACTGTGCCATTGAACACACACTTTTATCTAAACTACTACATTTGAGCAACTGAGGGCAAAGAGCCCAAAAGTAGCAACTTGTTGATGATTAAGCTTGAACTTTTACTAGTTTAATACCTAAAACAATGAACTATGACCTTAGAACATTTAGGTTTAGAAATCCACTACATTTGACCAACTGTGCATTTTGTATATTTGAAAAAGACCAACAGTAGCAACTTGGCAGTTTTAGCGCTCAAACAGGCAGTCATCCAATTACTAGTCCAGTACCCAAACTGCTAAGCAGTCACCAGTATGTTTATCGAATACAGCTGCACTGCATTATTTATTCGATTCTTTAACCACAACATACGGCTTTACGACAAAACGTAGTAATAGTTTGTGTAGGGCTGATTTTTTGCTGTAAGCGTTGTACATCTGGACAGGTGCTGAACAACTCCAAAAGCATGAGACTCTACCAGATAGATGAGCCCTGCAATGGAACTGGTGACCTGTTCTGTGTGTATTCTTGCTTTACATTGAGGGTTTCAAGGGCAAATTGGACCTACAGTAACCCTGCCTAAGATAAATCAGTTACTTTTGAATGAACGCAACTTTCTTCAATCCATCATCTGTGTCAATTTCTGACCACAATGACCAGCGATGCTGGCTGGATCTTTCTTGTCTGTGGAATATTTTTAACCCAGCAACGACATTATGGTTTTAAACTTTAAAACACTGTAGCTCTGCCTGGCACACCTCACAGCAGTACCAGTATCATGACAGTGTTACAGATTTACTCATTATTTATGTACATATCCTTACAACCTAAACATCTGCATCTGCAAAAAATGATAATGTCACGGACTTATGGCACCCCACTCTAAGAACACTCTCGGGTTTAATGAGTACGGTAATAAAATACAGCATATGCTTTGGCTTTTATAGTTGCCAAATGCTAACCCAGTTAAATAGTGTAGGGGAATTGGGACTGATAAATGAATAGAATTCGAAGAAGCTATTTTATGAAAGTATTGTGATTCCCCCATTCTTCTTGTAAGCCACCCAAATAATCTGGAGGTCTCTGTGGAGCCTGGTTTCACTCAAGGTTTCTTCCAGTATTTGTATGCAGCATTTACTTATTACTGTTGCCTTTGGCATTTTGGTCTCGGTTGTACAACCCCATATCAGAAAAAGTTAAATGCAAAAAAATTTAAATGCATATAT
>JAOTRQ010072950.1:0-12213 GCA_028565875.1 Hoplisoma paleatum
CCCACCCATCCACCCATCCATCATCCATCCATCCACCCATCCATCATCCATCCATCATCCATCCATCATCTATCCATCATCCATCCATCATCCATCCATCATCCATCCATCATCTATCCATCATCCATCCATCATCCATCCATCCGTCTGTCCATCCATCATCTATCCATCCATCATCCATCCATCATCCATTCATCATCTATCCATCCATCATCCATCCATCCATCATCTATCCATCCATCATCCATCTGTCCATCCATTCTCCCATCTATCCTCTCACCCACACACCCATCCATCCATTATCCATCCATCCTCTCACCCATCTATCCATCTATCCATCCATCATCTACCCATCCATCCTTTCACCCATCCATCCAGCCATCCATCATCCAACCACCCATCATCCATCCATCCACCATCCATCCCTCATCTATCCATCCATCAAACATTCATTTATCATTCATCCATCCATCCATCATCCATCCATCATCTATCCATCCATCCATCATTTATCCATCATCCATCCATTCATCATCCGTCCATCATCCATCATCCATCTATTATAGTAAAACAACTAAAGATCATTTGTAATATTTCAGCTTTATTTCAGATCCATACAAACACAGATTTAAAAACACTCCCATTATTTGACATTCCCATGATCCTCTTTGGTTTTCACACTGTTTTTTTCTGAACATGTCCCCTTATATTTTACATTTACATATAATTCATTTTGTCCTTTTTAGGGAAAGAAAGGAGAAGGTGGACTGCCAGGAGTCGATGGTCTGCCTGGACCTCCTGTAAGCACGGCAAAGACAGACTGTCAGTTCGAAGGCCATAACAGCCTCCGAACACCTTTAAACATCGACTTTATTAGAAAAACAACACAATAAACGATGATTTTGTGTTTATTTTGTTAAAGAAGTAACACAACCTTTGTCTATATAGTTTATCTTACAGTCGCTGTGTAGCCCTGTCACCATATCACACAAGAGTTTTGGCTTTTCGGTCCAAGTGGTCCAGGTCCTTCTTATGTGGAGTCTTTCTCCAGGTTTCCTCCTGAAGCTCCAGATACCTCCCAAAGTCCAAAAACATGCTGTCAGATCAATTAGAGACACAAGAGTTAAGAGTCACTAGAAAGCAAAAACCAGCCAATTAAAGTGCCGTCCCCAACCCCAGATAAGATAGAGATGTGTCAGGAAGGGCATCCAGCATAAAAACTACTGTCAAATCCGAATCAATTAGGAAAGTAAATAAATAAATAATAAAAATATAAAACTATAAAAAAGTACAAGCTATGTACATTGTGCAGTAATGTGCGACTTCAGCTGTAAAAACAAGGAGCTGGCAACCCTTACACAGAAATTGTGTGATTAATAGAATCACTTCCATAAGGACAAAAGAATCGAACCCTGAACCCGAGAATTCCAGATAAGCGAATGGAATGTCAGGTACTCCCCAGACCCCCCGCCCCAGATAACAACAATTATAGCCCTGTTATTATTGTAATAACCAGCTTATAACCACTCGCAACTCCATTCCTACTACAAAATTTGTTCTGCTACAGGAGACATCATCCAATATAAAAGAGACAAAAGCAAATTGCAGTTGAATAATGTCCAATAATAATCAGATTCTGATGGCTGGAGTTGGATTAAGATTTCGGGTTTCGTTTTTAGGGTCCTGCAGGCCCATCTGGACCTCCTGGGAATCCTGGTCACACTGGACCACCGGTAAGTTATCATTACATCAGTACTATACTCAGTCTATACAGTGTGATTGTTATGAATTCTTATGACATTTGGAGAACTTACAGTACATTTTTCACCACGGTGCTTCGTAAAACACATATTTACACACACCAGGGGGTAGTAGTGAGCACACATGTACGGCACGGTGGCCAGCCCTAGCCTCGGTGCCCGGGGAGCGGTTAGGAGTTTGGAGTTGCTCAGGGACACTTTGTGACAGTCGTGACTTGTCGACTCTCGGAAAACGAACCGACAACCTTCCGATCACAAGGCCGGTTCTCAAACAACCAGCAGACAGGAGACAAGACCCAGGACCCAAGGATGTAGAGTTTAAACGCACATCTATTATAAAAACAAAGCTCACATCGGTGACATCACGGGAGCCCCAATATGCTTGCTGATGTCACACCCACTGACAGCTTCACTTTAAAGACGGCCCTAGCAACCAACACCAAGAGAACGTAACCGCAGTGCTGCTAGTGACACTGACTTTTCCTTAGCTAAATTAAGAACTAAAATACCTCGGGTCTATAAACCCTACGCTTCTAACCCCTCAGGATGGTACCAACTGACTCTAACCAAAGAAATCCGGTGCGTCACCGCCGTGAGACCAAATTGAAAAAAGCTGTGACTCTTGCAGTGCAATAATAGCTCGACTGTCACCGCTAATTTGCATTCCTGCAGCATTGGTAACCCGTGTTTGTTTCAGTTATAGTATAACATATGCTACAACTAACAGTGCATTTTAGATATGGAATTAGTTTTCGATCACATTTCGATCGTTATTTTATTTTCACAGGGATTGCCGGGTGAAATCGGTTTCTCTGGAAAACCAGGCGAAGCAGGAAAACCAGTGAGTGAAGGGATTTAGGATCATGTGATCTAACACGTCTATTAAATAACAGGTTGTATTTATTACCGAACGTGTCTGCAGGGTCTGCCGGGAAAGGACGGCCTGGACGGTCTACCTGGAAACGATGGCGCCAAGGTGAGCCAGCGTAACCGACTTTATTACACTACAACTCTTCCTCAATGGGTTCTCTTCCAATCATCTAGTCTGGTTAATTAGAGACACGGAGAAAACAGATCGTCTCCATCATGTTGTGTAGTAAATAAATGAGTTCAGAACCCGACATTTTTTTTTCAAATCCATCCATCATCCATAATTCATCAATCCATCCATTTTCTCACCCATCCATCATCTATCCATCCATCATCTATCCTCTCACCCATCCATCATCCATCCACCATCTATCCATCCATCATCCATCCATCCATAAATCATCTATCCATCCATTCTCACCCTCCTCTCACCCATCCTCTCACCAATCCATCCATCCATCATCCATCCATCCTCTCACCCATCCATCATCTATCCATCCATCATCTATCCTCTCACCCATCCATCCACCATCTATCCATCCATCATCCAACCATCCTTCAATCATCCATCCATTTATCATCCATCCACCATCTATCCATCCATCCATCATCCTTCCATCCATCCATAAATCATCTATCCATCCATCATCCAACCATCCATCAATCATCCATCCATCTATCATCCATCCACCATCCATCCATCCATCATCCACCCATCCATCCATAAATCAGCTATCCACCCATCATCCATCCATCCCCTCACCCACCTATCCATCCATCATCCATCCACCATCTATCCATCCATAATCCATCATCCATCCACCATCTATCCATCCATCATCCATCATCCATCCACCATCTATCCATCCATCATCTGGCGCCAAGGTGAGCCAACGTAACCGACTTTATTACACTACAACTTTTCCCTAACGGGTTCTCGTCCAATCATCTAGTCAGGTTAACTGGACACACAAAAAGATCGTCTCCATCATGTGTAGTAAATAAATGAGTTCAGAACCCGACACGTTCTTTCAATTTTTTACCCTGAACATTAAAGAATCTGCTGAATTATCAGATCATTTAAGATAAAGATAAATTGATTTTAGCCGACACTTTTATCCAAAGCGACTTACAATGAGCAGACAGGGTTAAGGGTCTTGCTCAAGGATCCAGCAGTGTAGCAGAGTGTAGCAGAGCCTGGATTTGAACCCCCAACCTTTGGGTTCCCAACCCAACGCTCTACCGACTAGGCTACACTGTCTTACTGGCCCAAAAACACCATGAACGATTGCAAGAAAAGCGTTGTGACATCATCGGCGACATCACTTGTGATCACCTGTACGTGTGTTTATTTGTGTATTTGATTCTTCTGTGTACAAACGTTGACAGTTCCTGCACTAACGTGTTCTTTTGCTTGTATATGACTTGTTGGAGTGAGACAGTTTTAATGTGAGACGGTCGCGGCGCTAACACGACGTATCACGACTCGAAAACTCCTCAACCAATCAGCTCGTGAGCGCCGAACTGACCTGTAAAACGTCCAGCGTATAGAATAAACGCAGCCGTGTCGACGCGTGTCGACGTGCACGGCTCACACACATTCACTGCTTAGCGACCGCGGGTCTAGTAGTTAGCATACTTCACTTAGCAACTGTCATTGCGACAGCGCCGGTTCGAATCCGTCTAACTTGTCTTATTTGTCCAACTTCTTTCTTGTAGACAGGTGACCAGGGCCGTCCGACACACACACACACACACACACACACACACACACACACACTCAGCCTCAGCGTCGTCTCTTCCCACCTGGACGTCCGTCTGGTCTCCAGTGACGATAAATCTTTGATTTCTTTTAATACTGAATGGATTCGTTTACTCCTCAATAACAGCGGGTGTATTTACACACTCACACCTGCTGCCAGCGCCGCCGGTTCAAGGCTCAGCGTTATTTTCTTTTGTTTCTCTTTCGGCTCCCCAGTGGCACCACCGGGGTTCATTCCATCTCGGTTCAGTTTTATTTTTTTTCTATTTTCATGTTGTTTGTTTTTTTGTTGTTTGTTTAATAAATATGGTTGCTTAGCAACTTAGCAACTATATTTCCACATAACAGTAGTGAGGTGTCTCGCTGCCTCCCGGCAACGTAAGTATTACATCAGTTCACTACGAAGCTGGTGATTAGTAATCTGGTAATCTGATTGTGTTGTGATGATTAGTGATCTGGTGATTAGTGATCTAGTCATCTGGTGATCTGGTGATTAGTAATCTGGTGATCTGATTGTGTTGTGATGCTCAGTGATCTGGTGATTAGTAATCTGGTGATCTGGTGATTAGTGATCTGATTGTGATGTGATGTGATGAAATCTGATGGTTTGAGACGTAACCCCTTAGTTGGTGACCCCTTGACCCTGTGGCCCCGCCCGTCTCTGATGCTCGTCGTTAAGCAGCTGTTGCATGGCATTTGGCCGCGATGCTCTTCGTTCTGAACACACCTGCATCATTATCACACCAGTGACCTTTTCCTGCCTGTCGGAGGCGAGAGCGAGCGCTCCATCCTACTCACTAAATATAGCACCTCGTTACACCCTCGTTATACCTCCCCCTCCCCCGCCAAAACACACACACATACAGGTACACTCTCTCATACACACACACACACACACACACACACACACACACATACACAGATACACTCTCGCAAACACACACACACAAATGCACATACACTCTCACACACACACACACACACACACACACACACACACACACACACACACACACACACACACACACCCATTGATTAATTTTTTTTAAATAAATGCTGACCAAGTTTCATTTTACTATTTCTTTGTAGAAATTAAATGAAAGTAAAATACTTTATTATTTATCTGACCAGTAGCGATGTAACGATACCCTCTGCCCCTAATGCCATATGATTCACAATACTTTCCTTTCACAAAAAAATCATTCATTTATTTATTATAAATAAAATACTGTCTTTAATTGATCTAAATATTGATTTAATTGACTTTGCTTCTGACGTATATATAAACAATTTTGAATGAAACATAAATTAGGAACGTTAATTGCAGTAGCGCCCCCTGTTGTACAAATAAATTAATTATGTGGATCTACTGAGGCAAAGCGGCATCAGGTAACAGCAGCAGCTCCCCCAGGTCCTAATGCACACCATATTCAGTACACTTGTTAAGATAGAGCAAGAGAACATTTGTTCAAAGTAAATGAGGCTTCAGTGGGTAAACAGGTAAAAGGTCATCCATGCACTGAATGTTCCAGTCCAGTCATGAATCCTCAGTCCCAGCATTCATTTCTTTCCTGAGAACTTACTTTTCTGAGGGCTGTCGGAGCGGATTGTTTTATTGTGATGACCAATTTTCATTTCTACTCTATTCATTTAATCCGTCCACTTTCCAGCTGAAGGCTGTACGTGAACAATTTGATATTCTGGTTCTGTTATTTTGGTCACCTGAATGATTTCTGTTTCGTTTGGAGCTTTTGTTCATTTGTTTGTGGATTAAGCTTTTAACATCATGTTTTACACTTTAGGGAACGTTCATGACAGGAGACGATCGTTAATCACATGGAGTCACACCAAACACACTTATGAATCATTTTGTTACTTTAAATTTTCTTTCCTGCACATTGAAATCCTACACAGACACTGAATGCATGAAATAATCCCCCACCCCCCAAAAAAATACTCAAATAAAATAAAAAAATATATATAGGTGTGTGTGTGTGTTTAAAAAGATGGCCTTGTAATTGCCTCACATCTCCTCTTGTCTCATTAAAGACTTCAAAGCTCCCCTGCGGAGACGCCCTTCATCACTCTCGTCTGGACTCCAGCAGCATCCACTACAAAGAGTAAAGTGATTCATTTCCACTCCTACCATAGAATCTATCAGATCTGATATCGGATATCTCACTGTTCTTTATTTTATTATTATTATTTTAAATACGTGCCAGTAAAGGAAAGATGTCTGACTCGAACCATTTAGAGCTCAGATGAGATTGAAGCTTTTCATTAGACCTAATGATTCGCCTTCATGGTGGTAATAAAAGCAACAGCGAGGCTCTGAAACAAACTCGTCTGTGTTATTGACTTTTATTTTTGGACTCGTTACTGTTCGCTTCCGTCGGCTAATGGGTCGTGTTTACAGCTAGGTGCTGTCGTCCCGTTTACGAACGTAAATAAGCAAAATATAAAACAATTAGCTTTGCTTTGGCAGCAGGTACGTGTAATGATTAAATACTTTCCTGAGGTTTTGATAGGTGATGAACAGCAGCAGACAGTTATTGATATCCAGGGTAGAATGAATTGTTTTGAATCAATTTTATAATAAATCACTGGGCACAATGTGGTAGAAACAATTCCGTCATAAGTAGGATAAGAAAAATAAGTGATTGAATGAATGTTTTATTTTCCACATCCCTGTGTATTCGTTATTATTTATTTTTAATGCATTAGTGAACATGCACTAGGGGTGACAGTGAGTACACATGTCTGGCACATGTCTACTGTCTGCGATCAAAACCAATCAAAGAAAATGTTTATGTTTATGATGATGATGATGATGTGTATAGTCCAAACAGTCCCAACTTTTTGCGATGTTATAAAAAAAAGAGCTGAAAATGTAAATATTGCCAAATGATACGTTCCTAATTGTACAATTGTACTCCTGTAGATGTTTCCCAAAGTTGTGCACAATCCCCCATAGATTTGTCTTCCATATTTTCTACAAGGATGTCTTTCTTGACCTTTTGGAAATAAACCCATTTCCAGAAGCGCACCACATGGGACCCGGTCCTGGGTGTATTAGGAGACTTATTTCACCCCTGATGCCAACTTCTCTGACCTTTTCCAAAAGATTTTCTCATTTTCAGAGCATTACACAGCTACTGGATTCCCGGTGCCACACTGATTGTGGAGAATCTTTCAGGTATTTTATTTTTGTATTCTAGCAGTATTTAGATGGTGACTGATTTGAACCCCACCACTGCCAGGTTGCTGCTCTTGGACTCAGCAAATACTTCAAATTGCTAATAAGACTAGAGACTTAAATTGAAATATCATTTAGCTTTTTGATTAAAGTTGGTTCTACTTTTGTCAGCAGATGAAAATTTTTATCCACTTGTATTTAACTGCTCGTAACGCTGCAATATATCAATTGACCACAATCTGAGGTAATTTGTAATTATTTGGTCATTACATTACCCCTCTCCTCCCGTATTAGAGTGAATCCGCGAATACTTGTAAACTCACTGAGCACTTGTTGTTTTCTAACTCATCCCAAATCATCTCAGCTGGGTTTAGGTCAGGTGATGGTGGTCGTCTGGCCCACCATGCTATTATACAATGAATAAATAGACTTGACTAGAAAAACATCCATAGAGTCAAAAAAGTTTCCAAACTTTTGATTGGTTTAACCACGGTTTTGCTCTGACCCATCATGTGAAGCTCTCCCACAGCACAGTCAGACTAGAACGAGTAGAAAATAATGCAAACCACTAACAGAACGTTCCCAGGGTAGATATCAACCACATCAGCTCCGCACCTCGGAAAGCAATTCTACCGAGGCAGACGTTTGTTATGATTTTGTGCTGAGAATGCTGTTCCCTGACAAGCCCACATGTCATGCAGGAAATCAAAGGCTCTTTTAAGAGCTATTAAGAAGTCAAAGTCGCTTTCACCAGCTAAGCAGTTTTCCAAGAACAAGAAAAAAAAAAAAAAAAAAAAAAAAAACGTCAAGCCTGGAGCGCGACGTCGACTGTAGCAATGCTTTAAAATTCTTCAATCAGAACAAACTCTTAACAAGCTTAGAAGTGGTGAAACGGTGGTGGGGAGTCGTGCATTTTAGCCAAGAAAATGCAAAAGGTATTAAAGATATATTAATCAACTTTGTGAGTGGGAGCAATGGTTACAAATCCTGGTGGAATTAAGTTTGTAATAATCAGATCAGACCAGACAACTAAGTATCTGCATTTTAAATGAAAAAAAATAACAATGTACCTTAAAGAACGATTGGATCGGATCAGCATATTTCTCCCTCTACAGTGCATAAGATCATAAAACCACTAAGGGAGTTACTGCAGTGTGTAAAAGACAGGACTGCAAGCTGAGGCCGACCTCAACTCAGCAATAGCTGACAGAACAAAGGATTATGGGCAGTGGGATTACATTAGGGATTACGCCATTGTAACGTGCCCCCCCCTTCACAGAGCCTCGGCGTTGCCCGACGTGCCTCACTGATTTTTTTCAGATCAGTTTACTCACTGATATCTGTGAGTTTATGATGCATTTATATAGACAGAATATGAACTGTGAATGTTGCATTTCCATTAACGACAGTTCTGCATAAAAACCTCTAGGTGGCGTCTCAAAAAGCTGCAAAGAAACGAGCAAGACGGAGAGATTTTATTTATTCTTGACCTTAAATACAATTACGCTTCGGTAGATGAGGGTGCGACTGATTCAAAGGAATCGACTGAACCGACTCATATCAACTCGCTTCCTTAAACTGAATCAGAATCACCAGCACTAGCACAGATGCACCTGCAGGGGGAGCCGTGCTCACTGGGTCATGTAGGAAGTGTCGTGTTCAGGTGGGTCTCCCGGTCTCATGTTGAACCAGCCCCAGAATACGGGCCAGATGATCGGACTGGAAATATTGGTAACCTTACAAAGTGATCGATGCTTTATTGTTCCAACTTTTTCTGATTTAGGGTTGAACAAATAAAAAGCAAATCTGGGCAAAATCTAAAACCTGAATATTATATATCAAACATGTCAGGTGTTCTTTGCCGTCTCCTAGCAAGACTTAAAGTACCAGAGGTCTGTCTATAAACTCCATCTCTGCTACACCGTGATTTCTGGATCAGAACTCAAGCTTATGACCTAAGTCTGGATGGACGTTGGTAGCTACGCCACCCGTAACAAGATTTCAATGCAATAACACATGCTGGGATTGATGCCATGAGTTTTGGATGGCACGTCTGTCCCTTATCTCGCCTCCTTCTCTTTGATCCTTTCACGTCTGAAGTGGTCTCTGAGGTTCTTTCAGATTTAACCATGGTACAAGTCTAAATTCTACATACTGGATTTAATTTAACGTCGTTCAGAGAAGCATCAAAGGCTCTCACACAGCCGTTTATAAATAGGATTGATTATGAGCTTTAAACCTCCTCCTGAAATAGACTCGTTTAGTCCTGTTTGTTAATTCTTGTTTAATTTAGGGGCTTATAGATACCAGATTAAACATTAGTGTTTAGCATAACGCTTAGGTCTGGTCTAGTATTGTGAATCTTTGTCTTGTACTGTACATACATGTCCTTCATATGTGTGTGTGTGTGTGTCCTCCCCCTTGTGTTCTGCGTAGCCCATTAAGCATTACACGCTGTGACTTTTGATCCCTTAGACGACAACGCATTTGGGACCCTCAACGATAGAAGAGCTATAAATCCATATAATGAGTTACAGCATCAGTCAAGCGTTCTACAGACATCCCATATTTGGTATACGAAATACCAAATATGGGCATAAACGACATGGCACCGACTCCAGTATGATGTCATAACTTCAGTGGTTTATCATTACTTGGGTTTTGAACACACCAATGATCTAAAGTTTATTCAGCTAGTCAAGTTTAAGGTGCGACCGCATTGTAAAGAAGTCGGACGACTACCATTTAGTACCAAACGATCAGGTTATTTTATTTATTTAAGAGTTTTTTTATTCCTCGATCGTCATAACAACAATGGCTGAATGCATTCTCTCACCAGAAAGACTTGAGATGTGTTAGAGAGAACTTTGGGTTATCATTATCCTAAAAAACCCCCACCAACAATAACACCACCACCACCACCAAAATAGCTGAAAGCTAAAAACCAGCCTGACGGATCTTTTCCTTGTTCATCAAAGGCTGACAGATTTGCATTTAATCTCTCTATGTACTTCATGGAGGCAGTGATGCTATGTATGCTAACGAGATTTCTAAGCATTCTAGGGGGAAAAACAACCCAGACACATGAAAGATCTTCCGCTGTCCCATCATGTGCTTGTTGCTAAATTGTTCTATTTTTGTGTCTGCAGAACATAGTTTAAGTCAGACGTTTAGATTTAGTTTGTCTCCCCTCCGTTAAATATAATTATATTTACCTCAATTACAAAAAGTTGAGACTTTTGTTGAGATTTTTTTTAATTACTACGACATTTAGAAGTAATAAGGTGAACAAATGAACAAACAAGAAGTTGGGGTCAGAGCGCAGGGTCAGCCAACGTATGGCGTACTGGAGCAAGGACCCAACAGCGGCCGTGTAGCAGAGCATGGATGTAAACCCCCAATCTTTGGGTTCATAGTTCAAAGCTCTACCCACTAAGCTACACTGAATAGTTTGGACATAATGCTTAAGGTACTGGTCTAGAGACTATAAAGTTGCACGTCCAAGCCTTAAACTACAAACCAAGGTACCACTGTTGGGCCCCTGAGTGAGGGTCCTTAACCCTGAATCGCTCAGAAATGGTGTTCCATGTAATCGTCAGTCGCTAAAGGTGGATAAAGGCAGATACAGATACGACTTAAATCTTTACTGTGCTAAACAAAATCCCGTGTCCGGAAGCGGCTTCGGATTTACTGGGCTCTCGGGGTATCTAAGATGGACCATTATGCAGTGCAAATTTGTCATCTTGCTGGAAGATTCCATTATTGTTAGGACAGACAATCAGCTACTATAGGTTTTAGTGACCTGTTAGGATGGATTCATACTCCACACCGTACCTCATACCTTCCACACGGACCAAACAAACCCAACCATGAAGTCTGGGGAATAAGAGGGTCGAGGCAGGGTATTATTTGGAAGTCTTGATCATACTCTTCCAACCAATGTGGTACATGTACGTCCATGTGACGTGTCGTACAGGGAAGACGATCAGCATGTACGTGTAGCTCTGACACAATAGTAAATTCGGACCCCTATATTAAAGCCAAGGGTACTAAACAATGCACACCCGATGCATCTGGTGAATAGGAATTTAGGAGTGAGAAAAAGTACCAGCCAGTCAAAAAGAATTTTGTAGGTCAGGCATTGATGTGAGATGAGAAACCCTGATCCACACGAGGCATTCCAACGTGTTCTATAGGCGTCTGGATGGATTGATGTTAAGTCTGCAGGCTTTATGGACCTCACCGTGTACCAGGTCATGCTGGACCTCGAGACAAACACACACACACACACACACACACACACACACACACATATACAGATACACTCTCTCAAACACACACACACAAATGCAGATACACTCTCATACACACACACACACACACACACACACACACACACACACACACACACACACTCATACAGATACACTCTCTCATACACACACACACACACACACACACACACACACACACACACACATATACAGATACACTCTCTCAAACACACACACACATGCAGATACACTCTCATACACACACACACACACACACACACACACCCATACAGATACACTCTCTCACACACACCCACACACACACACACACACACACACACATACACATAC
>JAOTRQ010072959.1:0-12212 GCA_028565875.1 Hoplisoma paleatum
GCTTATTCAGAGGAGCAAGGCGAGCGCTTCCACCAGGACATTATGAACTTTGAACGCCGTTACCAAGGACAATATAATGAGAACATGATGGGCGACTATATTTGGGGATTGATTCGTGAATCTGATTTGCAGTAAAGTCGTAAATCTGGGAAAACCACACACTTCTGAACAGTTTTTGGTAATTGTGTAAATTTGCATGGCCTGTAGTGTTCTTAGTCTGACTGTATAAATGAGAAGATGCAAAATCGTCTGTTTCTATAATACAAATTCAGAATGTCCATTGCCGTGGTCACAAAAGCAAAGTTTGATGAATATAAGCTATTTTTAATTTGTTTTAGACCGAAGCAATTGGAATAGAACATTAAAAAGCTGGGAACAAAACTTGTTACATAGTGAATCCTTGACTAGTCCACAATATGGGTATAGTTACATTGTTATAACCGCAAATGGATAGTAAGTCACTCAGTATAAAAAAAGTAAAAATATATAAAACAAGACAAAAACTTATTTTTTAACAAATAACTAATGCCATATGACATGATTTAAAAATTATTGCACGTTGTAGTGTTTGAATTACATATTTGTAGCGTGTAAATGTTTAAAAGAGAGAGAAAATATACCCCGGGTTAAGTTTACCTGTGAATGTAGCAGTAAACAGACAAATTGTTCTCTGCTTGTTTTTGCTCCTTTTTGCCCGTTTGCACAGTTAGTTTTGGTTTTCTTGTATTTATTATAATATATTGTACACAATAAAAATTTTACTTTTTATATTATAATTATTTTATTAGTTCAAAATAAATATGTTGACCTTCAATACCACAAACACATGCTAAACAGCCTCTATTTAGTACTGCTTTCTCATGTCTTAAGGCATCACAACAAATATTTGGTTCTTGCTGGATAACACTTCATATTTACGGCACTCTCCGGTACAACCCTAAATAGTCCTAAAATTGATTAATGTAATCAAAACAATGCTGCAGATGTAATTTGTTAATCATATCTCACATAACTCACATCAGTGCATTTCAAGATGCTGGATGTGGAGAATCTATGTATCTAATCTATCTATCTTTTCTATCCATCCATCTAAAGATATTGATACATTTTTTGTTGTTGTTTGTTTTTTTCATTTATAGATTCATGTATTTCACAGATTCTTCACAATCTAATCACAGATTTGTTTTGTTAAATCACCTAGAAACCAAAGTTATTGTTATTTCTTTTAGCAGTGATGAGCAAGGAATTTACAATACAAAAAATGTATGCGATTGAAAATACATATTTTCTTTAAAAAATGTACTTGAATAAAAATGATGAAAAAAATTATACCATCAAATACGGTATAAGGTTCCTAACATTGTGTTGTAGATTGTTCATTGAAAAATAAATTTGTTTTTCGAAACTAAGTTACTAAGCAACTGTTGTTCTTGTTTGTATGTTGGCTATACATGTATATTACACAATAAAGGTTTATTAAACATTTAAAATGTTACATAAATTACAGCACCATTTTAAGGCATGTTCGTTTAATCGAACCAGTCGGATATATGCAGTCGGACAACAACTATCGCGTCCCAATGTGGGAATAAAATAATTACTGTAATGAAGAGTTATTTACTATTTACAGTTACTATAATCAAACTGGTTTCCAATAATAAAGTTGTAAACTACACACCCAAGCAACAGTATGCATCACGTATACACCTTCCACCTCTAACAGTACTTTACTGTATATGATAATGCAGGTCATTCCAACTGGCTGTTGAACTTACCGGACTGTCGGCAGACTCGTCAGTCAAGTGCAGCCCAAAATAATCTCTCTCAGTCAGCTCCAGGTGCTTAAAAACAGCATCCAGCAGAACCTGTCCCTGATCATGCTTCTGCAAAACACACAGCACTAAATGAACAAACACATGTGACCTTACCACAGTATATGGTATGTATGCACTGTTTACACAGAATTGTGTTATTAACGCAATAATCAAATGTTAAATTGTCTTTACATTTTTGTTCTTGACCATTTTGAAGGTTCTTGGACAGTTCTATGTGTTTCCTCAAAAAATTAAAAAACCACCAGAGCGCAAGCGACAGTGAGAGTCATGTCAAGTAAAGATAAAGATGTAAAAGCAAGACAACACGCAGTAACAAAATTAATTGATACAATTAAAAGAACAGCTCACAAGCATTAAACCCCAAAAACCCAAACATGAAGCAGCACAAATCTCTTCTGGCAAAGAATGACAAAAAGTACTCCCATTTACAAAAACAGGTTCAAACAAGTCAAATCAATTTGACATTGCAATTTGAAATTGCAAAGTTTGTCACATACATAGTTATACACAGTACAACCGGCAGTGAAATGCTTTGTAACTACTCCATCCGAACACTCGAAATTACGTTTAACAAGCTAAAAAATAATTATAATAATTGAAAACAATTGTAAACATTAATTTAAACTACAATGTAAGAAGTAAAGAAAAAAAGCATGTCTGTTTGTAGATGATGTGTAGATCCTTTGAGTGCAAATGGATAGAACGGATGCCTTTCATTCTCTTACACCACTGTGGCAAATTATATATGACCACATGGGCTCAGTTTCTGCGACTGTTTTCATACTACTTGAAGGGTTCATTTTTTTTCTACATTGAATCTACATGAATTAATCTTATGCTGCATTTTTACTATCCTGTATCCAGTTGTTATTTTTACTCATTTTTAACATTCAAAATTAGGCCCAGAAGGCTGATCAAGGATATGGGAATGGGAAGTACAAAGTAAGAAACATACCAGTACATATAACTAGTTATTTTCCACCTCTGACTGCACTGTAGCTTTGCATTTGATTCAGTTGTTCTATTGTATTACTATGAATCAGGAAATATACAATTAGTATGAATTGAACATGTTCTGATTTATTTAGATTTTTTTGTTAATTTAATTTTGACCACCTATTATTATTATTATTATTATTAATATTAATATTTCCCAATGTGTAAAAACCACACTGGTAGACAAGGATGTTTTATTGATTTATTGCATGAATCGATTTGTGGTGTATAATTACACAAGATGACATTTTTTACTCACAAATAACTGTAGCATTTATTTACACATCTGCAATGTCACATCACTCAGGGTTTACAAACACAATTGCTTCAATGGATATCTTAATTGAAGTCAAAGCAGGAAATTGAAAGGTAGTTTTGTTATTTTTCACTGGTCAGTTGGTCAGTATTATAGTCTGACTTGCCAAACCTCTTCCTGGCTGAGCACGAGATAACTGACAGGCCTTTTTCTCTCGTTTTTGTGTGTGATTGTTAGTGTTTTGATGGATGTGGCACTTTTCCCAGTCTGTGTATGCCAGAGAGAAGGAAGCATCAGAGTGATGAATGGGGATCTTAATCACAGCATCTGCTGTCTCTGGCTGCCAGTCCATATAATTCAAAACAAACAGAATTTAAACACTCCTCAATGAATCCTCTTTGATTACAGGATGTAGTGAAAACAAATTACACATGTTCAATACTTAAAGCCTATTTGATGCATATATTTATATAATATAAATAGAATATAGAATTCATATAACATGCTTGATACACAATGTTGCAATAAAAAGAGCTGCTTAAAACCCAGAATCAGTCAGAAACAATGTTAGTGAGTGATTCTAATATCTACACTGCAGAATATAAACAGTTATTACTGTATAAAACCAAAAGGGGTGATTTTATCATCCAGATAAAACCATTTTTCTTAAGCAAATATAAAGCATTAATGTTTTCGTACACTAGAGCAAATTTGTCATTCTGACTGAACACTGGTATATCCTGCGTATTGAATCCCCCAGGCTGAGAAAACGAGGTAAATCGTAGATCAATTTACCTTGGCCTGACCCCCAAAAAGCCGCCTGATAACATTTGTTTGCTCCAGCAGTATGACTCTGTATCTATTAGGGTCTAATGGAAATGTGAATGGTGTCCTGCAGATAATGGCATCCAGAGGGGCTAGTTGCGTTTTTGAATGAGATCAGCCGAACATGATTATAATTTTGGTTTATTGTGTTTGCGCCTGCAGATCTCTGGCAGCGGAGTGGGGAAGATATGGATTGAGATTCAACGTTATTCAACCTGGGCCTATTAAAACCAAGGTACAGTATAGCGTCTCTACTTTGTGTGCTTTGGTTTAGACAATTTTGTAATTTGCCTGAAGGCCAGTGAGTACACATTTTTACATTAAAGAAAACACTTTAATGTAGATTTACAATTCTTTGTTTTAAATGCCCTGTAGGTTGTGTACAGTGAGCAGTATTGCTATGTAGTGTCATGTAGTGTTGAGACGAAAAGGAAGGTTGGTGATCTTAGTTTATCTCACTGAGGAAATATTGGGGACACTGTTGCATCCCAGCTTATTTGGAAAGTTGTCTGCGATTGTATTGTGCCTTTGTTGCTGAGAGTATTAAGGTCCTTGTTCAACAGTAGGAACACTTACATTTTTTTATTGAAAGCTCAAAATCTAAAAAAGATTCTGACTGAACCAAACTTTACTAGCTACACTGTTTCCAAAGCTGAGTGAGGTTAACATTATAGTCCAAATCAGTGGTGCCCTTGTCTTGTTGAATTAAAATTATTCAATTATTAAAGGTTCTACATATTTGTTGTAAGCAAGTATTTGTTGCTTGTTTGAATCGTAATTAAGTCTACACTTAAGGTTCACTCTTACTGATTAACACTTGGAAGTACTTGAGAGCTGCCTAATAATTGATATCAGCTGCTATTGTACAGACCACATTAACCTGTCTGACAGCATTCGTGTCAATCATAAGTATAAGATTCAAGTGATTTTTCGGTCACTTGGCCTGTAAGGCTGAAGTTTAATATGGGAACAGTAGTGCTTTTATTAAAAGCGAAGCTTTTTTGAAACATGATGACGCCAGCCTTCAATCTGCTGAAGTATGGGCCTCCCTGGTCTAAATTGTGTCTGTAGTATCAAATGTTTGGGCTGAATAGTTGGTAATATACAGTAAATAAATAACACTTGATTAAAATTTTGTTTATTGACCGTGATGTCTTATTGGTTAAAAATGTTTGGTCTGTTGGTTTGTAAAATATGTTCTTAAGAACGTCTCATTTTCTAGCTGGGTTTTCAGGCTCCTTACTGGCTCATTAACTATTCTTCTAATTGTGTCCATCCATCTGCTTGCAGGCCATTTTCTTGTTCTTGCTTCCTCAACTCCTCAAGGCATAATTTTTTCAAAGAAAGAAATGAGTGAGCCTCAGACTGTTTTATGTCAAAGGCTAGGTTTTATTCGACTGAGCATCCATTTTTAGACAAACCAAGGGTTTAAAGTCATTCATCATGTTTACGGGTGTGGTTTTTGACCAGTTGTGTGTGACAATGATCTATCATTTGCTGGACATCATCAGTGGGTGTCATTTAGAGTTGGAAATGAATTGATATCTCAAACTTTTATATAAATGCACGGCAGTGAAATGGGCTACAAATGGGCATGGCCAGTGGGGGCAGAATTACTAAAAAACATTAAAATGGGACGTACAGACAGTTGTTTGAATCATGTGACTTAATTTTGTATTTGCATATTTTATTATATTATGGATTTTTGAGTCTGGTATAGATAATGCTATTTCATACATTTACATACTTGTACATCATTTTAAAAATAATATGTTTAAAATACTTCATCTGTTTTCTCTCTTAGTCCAAATAATTGTAAAATAACTATTTGTCCTGTCAATAATGTAACATAAGAATAGCATGTTGTTAAATTCTAATAAAACTAATCACCATCCTATACACACTGTGCATTTTAAAGGGTGCTTTCAGTCGCTTAGATCCTGCCGGTCAGTTCGAGCAATCGATGATTAAGAGGATTCCTGTGGGAAGACTTGGTACACCGGGTGAGATTGCCAACCTGGCTGCTTACCTCTGCAGCGACTATGCCAGCTGGGTGTCGGGTGCGGTAAGTGTTCTCTGACCTTGTGGGAAAGAAATGCTGTCTTTTCAGACTGCAGCTAGTATATTGGCATCCCTAAGGACAGCTCCTCTTTCAGTAACAATGAAAGCATGAGCCAAGTGCACACTGGTGCTACCTCCCCCTGCTCTCTCTGTCAGGAGACTCTGAGGTCACACAACAAAAAAGGGAAGCACTATGAGTAGATTGTATTTTGAATGCCATGTTAAACTCTATTTTTGTTGTCTGACTCATCAGTTTTACTTTCCTCTCAATAGATCATCAGGATGGATGGTGGAGAGTATGTGTTCATGGCTGGTGAATTCAATCCACTAAGTAAGGTATGAGTACAAAAAGGAGAAGTGTCACATCTGATATTTTGGGTTGTACATAGTAAACATTTGATAAAAATTATTAAAGTAATACAATGTAATTGATGATCTCATCATCTGGCCATCATTCTGCATAAATTGTAGTTTGGTTTAATTTAATTAAGGGATTTAATATGTGAGGGTATTTGGGCTTTTATTGAAAGCTAAGCTTGAATATTATTAAGGTGCACTCATGTATGCCAAATGTGGGCAAGCAGGTAGCTTTAGGCTATCAACCAGAAGATTGGTGGTTTATATCCAGACTGCTAGGCACTTTACACTGACTGACCCTACGCTCTGACCCCTGCTCCAAACTAAATGGAACCGAACCACCAATCTTATGGATGACAGCGCAGAGCACTACACACTAGATTACCACTGAATTTTCAGCCTTTAGCAAACATTTAGAATAGTGTAGAATGCATACAGCTGTACAGTTAAACTTTGATTTTTCTATAAAATCCCAGCTTTTTTGGAAACCTAGCTTAAGGGCCCAACAATGGCCTTTAAGTTCATAGCCAAAAGCTCAACTAACAAGGTTTATACTGTTATTCATTCAAAATGACTTTGTATGTAATTTGAGCATTCTGGATTACGGGTCTTCATCATTTTTCAATCACTAATAAGAAAAGTCTTAATTTGATGATAACGACTTAAAATTTATACAGTGTTTTCTGCCTCTTCTTTCTGCTAGGTTACAAAAGAGAAATGGGAAGTATTGGAGACCATGATCAGAAGCACAAAGGGATCTTAGTCATGCAGAACTGCTAACTCTTCTGCTAATGTCTTCGTTAAAATCTCTCATCCATCAGTGGACAAGATTAGTTGTCAGTTCATTTCAATAAAATCAACTGGTCTCATTCAAATGCAAAAACTACAGAATCACAAAGGACTGATTTATTTTATTTGCATTTGATATAAACATTTAATTTATAAGAATATAAATTATATAATGCTTGGTCACTCAATCTAGTAGCGTGATTACATTACTCGAAGAAGCAGATGCTCATTTTCTATTCTTATTATGCGATGTTTTGCTCATTTAAGACTATAGAATGACCCTATTTTAATAATGGAAGTTAAATAATAACAATTTGTAAATAGTCACTTCACACTAAAAAGATCCTGGGTTCCACTCTCCCATTGACTAATTCGTGTCCTTTTGTGGAATTTGCATCTCCACTTTCGTTTCTGTGACATACATAGACATACTGTATATACCGTAAGTGAAGTGAACTGGAAATGATAAAGTATTCTCTAATCTTACTTAGGCAGGTGTCCATGAAGGTGTGCAGTGGCACATAGCAATACGTACAGAGTTTGACCCCCAGGGCTGGTTTGGGAACTTTGTGTGGAGTTTGTATGGACTTCGCATGTTCATGTGGGTTTCCTTTGGGTGATTAAAGCTGCTGAACTGCTACTGTGTTGTATTGCCAGTTGTATTGCCAGTGCCAAACCCAGCAGGCTTATCCAGACAGGTCAAGACGATTGAAATATGGTGACATGAATGTCACCAAAGGGCAGTGGTCCCATGGTGGATCATAGATAGACAGGGGTCCATAAACTTCTGTTTAATTAATATATAAATAACTTTATAAAACAAACACATTGTTCACATATGTTTTTTGATAGCACTTTATTAAGTATATTCTCATACACAGTGCCTCTGGGGGTTGGGAGAGTGGCACATGGCATCCGTTACAGTGCAAATAATGTATGAGAATGGGTGGAGAGCTGGGCAAATGTTATTAATACGTATGTGCTTATAGTCTCTATTGCCTTACGGGGCAAGACGTACCTTCAGTTGCAAAACATGCACTGCAAACCAAAACGTAGCCTACTGCAGTCTGTGAACGAGTTAACATCACATGTTTATGTAAATCTGCCATATTTTGGATGTGTTATTGCTTTAAAGTGGTAGTGATGTAAATTTAATTAATACAATAGGAGCTAGTCCGCTGTGGTCTTACGTACATAAAATCCATGTACAGGCCATCGTATGGATTGTAACAATCTCATTTTTACAAAATCTGTACATTTTGAAATGGTATAGAAACAATAGCATGGAACATATGTGATATCATTCTGTGGTCCATAAACGGAATTAGCCTGTGCATTGTGTATTTCTGCAATGATTGACAGAACAGAAAAACACCCAGTTTTTAAGCGATGTTCATATGTGTAACGAGTGCACAGAGAGCTTTGCTTGCGGTGGGTTGTGTTTTGAGAAAATGACAAGCTGGTCAGCGAATGGATGTGTCTCAAATATCATCAGCGCACAACACCAATGCCAATTCGGTTCTGTAGAGTTTCCCCCCATCTGACAGAGCCATGATGGCCTTCTTATATACAGGGAGTTTGCTGGACTCAAGAACCTGTAACAATAAAGTAACAAAGGTTATCAAGAAATCACACGTGCTCAACAATTATTTACATTTTTTCTATTTAGCAAGATTTGTTAATACAAATCAGCTTTACTGTGTTTAAATTTACGTATTGGATTGCAGCATTAGATTATTCATTTTAAATAAGTATGGGGGCCCATCCATGTTTTAATTTGGCTGGCCAGATAGCAACAAAAACATTATTGGATTACATGCTTGCATGACTTTTTCCACACTACAACCCTGTTATGTGATTAGAAAAGAATTTTTCAATGGTTACTAACAAATACATGGTGCTTATTTAACTATCACCACATTGTCTAGTTAAAGTAAAGGGTGGCATTGTGGTAAAGCTGGCAGTACTGTCACCTAACAGCAAAAAGATCCTAGGTTTGATCCTCAGGCTGAGCGGTCTTTTCTGTGGGGAGTCTCTGTGCCTCTGTGTCTGTGCTGGTTTCCTACAAGAGTTTGGTTTGCACCCATAATCTTAAAACATGCAGGACAGATTCATTGGAACATGCAATTGTCTTATAAATACGTAGCCACTAGGATGCATAGACCTATGCATTGTAGTGTATGTCTTAAGAGGTGTGTTGGGAAGTGAAAACTATGTTTAATCAAAATATTGGATGGTGTTGTGTTGGGGCAACTCATACTCGAAGGTGCTTGTGTGTGTATTTTACCTGTTACAGTCATTTCCGACTCTTGGGTCCTCTGTGGATCGCTACCAGTCTCCAGAGTTTCTTAGCAATGTTTTTACGGAGTAGGTTGCCAGGTCTTTCTCCAACCCGTATCGCTATGGGATCTTGTGAATCTACAGGACAATTTTCACATCTCTGATCAACCTGGTGCATGATTTTGGATTGTGGGAAGAAACCGGAGTACCTGGAGGAAACCCACACTGACCCGAGAATCGGACCCGGGACTTCTTGCTGTGAGGCGACAGTGCTAACCACTTAGCCACTGTGCTGCCGGAAAGTGCTTAAAGAAGTTTGAAAGTTTGAACTGGTGTACTTTCAGTTTCTAGTTCTAATGCCAAACTACTAAATTACAGCAAACAATCAACCAGTTAAGATGCAATTCTTAGATTCAAAAGGTAATGGGTTAGCTGTCCACCCCCATGATGGTCTATTACAATAGCATGTTTTTTTTATTCTAATAAAAAAGGTTTGTCTCAGCATTTTAGACATGATGCCAATATTACTTCACAGTGGTGCAACACACCTTGAGCAATGCTGTGTGTTCTGTATATGTTTTTGACGCACATTGGAGTTGAAGCAGATTTAATGCGGTAATATAAATATTTAATGCTTTACCTTGGTAAATTCCAATGTAAACATGCACCAAATGCTCTTTTTTCCAAGGCAAAGATAGATAATTAAAAAGATAACTTTTATTATCTATTATTCATAATATTGCAAAAAGATTCAGGGAGTTTAGTGATAATACGCTAATATTGTGATAACATTTTTATTGTTATTATTATTGCTTTTGCTGAAAAATACAGCACTGTACTTTACTTCCTGCGCTGCTGCGAGTGGCAGCCAATTCGACAGCTGTGTTGAAGTTTTCTTTATACCACAGTCCTCCTTTCTCATCTGGTTTGTTTTGAACTTTTTAGTAGTTTTGTGTATCCAATGGTTACTCAGTTTCCTTCAGAGTTAATAGTCTGTCTGTCTGTCTGTGACATTCTGCAAGCAGAAACTGCTCTAATCTAAAATAAAAAGCCAAGCAAAGATTAAATGTACCGTGTGTCTACACAGCCATGCTCTTGTGGCATGAGCAGACAGAGACTGGGTATTGACCAGAGTAAGTTATTAAATTTGGGGGAATATTTCTGTCTCCTTGATTGAGATCGAACTGTGTAGCGTAAAGTCAGAAACTATTGGCAAATATATAAGACCTACAATTGAAACTTCATAAGACAATGTCACGCAACTGTCGCAGTGATAAAGTGTTGCTTTAAATCAAGAAATGCTTCCTGAATATCTAAATTCTAACTCAAAGTGGAAAAACAACTAAACTGTCTGTCCTGATCTCATCTCAGATGGGCAGAGGCTGGAAAGCTTTGTTGCGGTCAGACGAGACCACGTTCCAGCTTGTTTCTATTTTTTCCCTGAAATTGATCATCCAGTGTTGTTGCTGAAAGTCCAACTTCTGTAGGGCATCGGGGTCACTTTAAAGTAATTTGTATATGTGAAGATGCTATTGATCCAAAAACATGTTCTTCTGAAGGACAGATGCAACATGTTCTTTTGGGAAGTCTATAAAAAAATCCATACTTCATGTAAAGGTAAATACAGATAAACACAGGTAAATAAATTATAGATAGATAAATTAAACTAATTTACTAATTAAACTAATTATAGATAGATAAATTATAGATAAGATCACGGGTCTGATCTGTCTGCTTCTGAAAATGTTTGGTACCAACATAAGGTGCGTAACGTTTTAGTAATTAAAATCTTGTCATTTCCATTTACGTATATTTACAAAATCCAGGTTGTTCAGACAATATATTATGTTTAATTTTGTTTAAAATAAATACGAATAATTACAGTTGTTCACCTTTATACTAATGACGCGTCAATTCAAATGTAATTACATGAAAAAAAATATTTGACCACTGACACATGAAAAATGGCTAACCTTAAAATCATTTATTTTACGCAAATTATCACAGATCTTTCTCTGTTTTCCCACTGGACAAAAGTTTGGGATTTCTTCCATTACATTACTTTCAGTGACGCTTAAAGAAATGTTCAGGGTCTTGGAAATAATCGTATAACCATCACCCTTTTTGAGTAATTTAATAATCTTTTAGCTTTTGTGACAGCTCTATAATTTTCACAATGGAGCAACACACCTTTGCACATCTGTATAAACTTGATGTATTGTATAACACATTGCAGCTTTACTTTAGTCGTTCATGGTGGGTAACTAAATTAAAACTATCTTACTGTATTTCACTTAATGTTTTAATTATTGTTTCAATTATTATCAAAGACATGTCAAACTTTTGCTGGATACTTTGTGGCTAATGCAAAGTGATGGCTTAGTTGTTACGGAATCAGGCAGGCGGGATCAGCAGGTCGCTGGTTCAAGCTTTACTACCACCAAGTTGCTCAGGCCCCTGGACAAGTCCCTTAACCCTCCACTGCTCAAATGGTTTTGCATTATAATTGTAAGTTTTTTTGAATTAAGGCATCTGCTGAAAATGTAAACGTAAATGATTTAGGCTGATAAAATGACTAATAAACATGAAATGACCAATAACTAACTATAAATCAAACAAACTGCTTAAAAAGCTTGACAAAGTTATTATTAGCATCCTTAAAAGAGTTTCATCTGCATGCAGGGCCCACGCGTGCGCACACACACATTCTCATCCCCCTCCTCCCCCCCACACACATATACACCCACAGCAGGAGATTGGATTCTGACTGATTCTACCATATTTTCGTGAGTCTTCTCCCCAAAATTGTTTCT
>JAOTRQ010072968.1:0-12211 GCA_028565875.1 Hoplisoma paleatum
AGCGATCGCTACAATATATTACATAGATTGTCATTTTCTAATTTACACCAATGCAAGTGTGATTTAAAAAAGAATAGTGACAAAAATAAATAAATGCAGTTCACTGGTAATTATCTATATAAAGAGCTGTTTTTAGAACAGCCCCGCAGGCGACTCATGAGGTCCTTGCGGGCGACCTGGTGCCTGCGGGCACCACGTTGGTGACCCCTGATCTAAAGCAACTTACAACTACAACTGAACCATTTTTATCAAGCAATCGAGTGTTAAGGACTTTGCTTAGGGGCCCAAAAGTGGCAAATTGGTATTAGTGGGTCTTGAACTGGCTACTTTCTGCACCCCAGCCAAGTATCTTAACCACTAAGCCATCAAAAAAAGTATTCTAAATCTAAAATTACATTTTACATATGTGGATCTGTGCAGGCTGGCAGTTTTACTTCTGTCTAAAGTTTTAGACAAATTCTCTCTTCCTCTTCATCTTGCTCCCTACGTAATGTTCGTCTGCTCTTCACTGTGAAGATGAACACGCCTGACGAAAGGCTCGTCTTAACAATCCAGTAACACATTTTTTTCCTTGCAGTGACTGGTACTACGCTCGCAGTCCGTTTCTAAAGTTTCAGTTCAATGTCGACATCATCAATCATCTGTACGAGCTGAACGAAGTCCAGTTCGACGTGGCGTCCAGAGGTTACGATCTGGATTCAGAGTGGCCCACCTTCGCCAGGTACCATGGAACCCGACACTGAACGATTGGTTGTCTGTTGTATAAACAGACATCACTCATGGACCAACGGCCAATACTGTTGTAATATAGTCTCGGGGGTGGGGTGGGAGGTGCAGAACATTACAGTGGGTTAATATACACGATGATCTAGTGGCCTATTGTAATTATTAGAAAGCACCCATGGACCAAAGGTGCATGCGTGATGGGAGGGGCACAGTGATGACCTCGTAATGACCACTGTTTAAGAAAGTGCACATATACCAAATGTGTAAATAAGGGAGCAGAACATTATAGAAGCCCAATACCCAGAAAACTCATTGATGACCTTGTGACTTAATATGACCTTGACCAGAATGATGACGCTGTAAAACATTTCTAACCAAGTGACATTTGTTTATTTTCTCAGACGAACTTTAGGTTCAGTAGTTCAAGCTTCCCATGTGTGGAAACCACCAAGCCGTTGCTCAAGTGTCAACAGTCTTCTCAGCAACTTCTCACAGGTCTGCCTACTCTCTTCACTATGTGGCCAAAAGTATTGGGACACCTCAACATCCGTATATCTGTGACACAACGATTGTTAACTCAGAGTGAGAAAGTCATGAAACATTTACTAGATGCCTTTATCCAAAGTGATATATTTAGTTATAATTACAATGAAAACAGCATTTTTATGATCGAGGGTTCAAGACCTTGATCAGGGGCCCAACTTTGGCATGTTGGGTTTGAACCTGTGACCTTTTTATCTGTACATTAACTACTAAGATTCGTTTTGAATTAACCAAACCAAACATTGGACTGGCACGGTACATCTGAAAAGATGTTCACAATCCTTCTGTGTGTTTTTCCCAGCAAGCTCAGGAGTTTTATCCAGCTCCAGACCTGGGAACGAGTTTGAAGGCTGGACCAGGTGACCCAGGAGAACTTGATCTAGCACTTAGCGACGCAGAAGGTCTGCGAATTGAGCTCGATCAGTCCGAGTTATCACAACGGCGTCTTCAAGAACAGGTTGACCTGCTTCAGGAGCAGGTCGGCGATCTCCAGGAGAAGCTGAAGGCTGCTGAATGTCAGAAGAAGAACGAACGATCCATACAGAAACCAAACAACGTGGAGATATCTGAGGAGACGGTGAGCATGAAGGAGGACATGATCAAGGAGCTCCAGGGCAAACTGAAGTTGCTGGAGGTGAAGAGACTCGAGGCCGAGCAGGAGAGCGATGGTCTGGCTCAGAAGCTGAAGCAGACCGAGGAGATGCTGGACAAACGGAACGACGAGGTACTGAAGGTTGAGGAGCTCCAGAAAACCGGTAATCACTTCAGAGAGGAACTTTCACTAAAGCAAGAAGACGTGCAGAAGTTACAGACTGAACTGGACGACCTGCAGAGTTCTTTTGACCTCAGAGGTCAGCAGCTGGAGGACATAAAGACGAAGGCACTCGAGGAGCGTCGTGAGCTTCAACAGGAAAGCAAGAGACTAAAAGAGTCTCTCGGTTCTCAGATTTTAAATCTCCAGGAGCAGCTGAGGAGCAAAGAACATGAGCTCATAGATGGTGCTGAGAAAATTCAGCAACTGGAAAACCAAAACAAGAAGCTGGACGAGTACAAGGAGCAGTGTGCAAACCTCATGGAGAACAATGGAAAGTTGGTCCAGATGTTGAAGACGGCTGAGGAAAGCATCAAGGACCTTGTGGAGACCAAAGCATCTCTTGATAAAGAAGTCGGCACTTTAAGAGCTTCTGAGAAGCAGCTCATGCCATGCATGGACTCCTCTGTATTGTCCACGGAAGAGGAGACGAAGCTGCTTAAGGAGAACCAAACCCTTGAAGGAAACCTTCAAGCCAATCTAAAGAGTGACGAGACCTCTATGATTGAAGGACAAGGAGTCTCAGAAGACCACGAGAAGGCCTCTCACCTTGACCAGCACTTAAAAACCGAAGCTTTAATCCTTTTTCAACTAGAGCTGAACATGAAGGAAGTCTCCAGACTCCAAGAGGAAGTCGTGGAGCTCAGAGCCCAGCTCCAGATGAGCTCAGATCAAAAGATGAAGCTCCAGGCTCTTCAAGAAGTTACCGAGACGTCTCGGGAGAACTTCCAAGCTCAGACAGAGCAACTTAAATCCCAGATTGAGGAGCTGAACCGGGAGCACGTGCAGGAGCTCCTACGCTCTCGGGAGACCATACAAGCCCTGGAAACAGAGCTCAAACACGAAACCCAGCTTCAAACAACCCTGAAAGACGAACTTCATGCCACCAAGTGCCAGAACAGCGCCCTCCTCCTGGAGAATGAAGAACTCAAAGATTCCCTGGACAGAGCGAACACCGAAACCGCACAGCTCGGCATCCAGGTCTGCACTCTGGCCGGGCAAAACCAAGAGGCCGGTTTGCAAGGCCAGGACCTCCAGGCCAAGCTGAAGGAGCTGGAAGATCTGCACAAGGAGGAGCAGAAACTCGGAGACGCCATAAAGGCTCTAAGAGAAGAAAACGGCCAGCTGACGGAGGAGCTGAAGGAGAAAGAAGAGCTTCCAAAGGTGGTGCAGGATCTCCGGCAGAGGCTGACCGAGGCCAGGGAGGAGAGCATGAGTCTGAGACGGAGCCACCAGAAGGAGGTCAATTCCCTCCGCGGTCAGCTGGACGGATCGCAGAACCAGATGAAGGTTTTATTATCTCTAGACTTATCGCTACAGTAGCGGGTTTAAATCATGAGAAGAAATTAATGCGTCAATGTTTGTGATTTATTTTAAATGATAAATTAAATAAAAAAAAATAATTAATGCATCTGAAGGTTGACTTGGACGATGGTTTCCGGATAAAATTGGGTTTTATTCTTGGAGAACTCTGCAGGATGAAGGAAAACCGTGATTAATTACTGTAAATTCATTAGTTGTAGCTAATTAACCAGGACATTTTTATCGATATTACATTTATTTATTTATTTTTTGTTTGTTTGTTTGTTTTAAGGCTTTGAATGAAGAACTTCTGGACTTGAGGTCTCGGGTGAAAGCAGGGCAGGAAGAGGCAACCCCACTCACAACACTGGAGGCCAGATTGGCAGAGCTTGAGGCACGTTCTTCATCTTTTTCATTTCCTCGTCCTGCATCCTAGCTTTGCGATAGGCACATAATTGAGAATTCGTTGTTCTGATGGCTATGGTTCTCCCCCTTGTGGCCTGCGTCGGTACTACTTGCGGCCTGCGTCGTTCATTTGAGTTCGATTAATTCCGCTGTGTGTAAAAAGCTGTGTGGAGAAAAGAGTATGCTCAATTCTTACATTTAATTTCCTGAAAAGATGTTTATACAAATTCATTTCAAAGGTGAATAAATCGTGATACAGTTTGTATGTACATGTATTTTACGACAAAGCAATTTAATCACTGATCTTATTGTTCGAATATTCATTTTCTGTGTCCATGGGAACCATGTTTGTTTCAGACCAGCAATGTCCATCTCATCCAAGAAGTCGCTGAGAAAAATGCCGCCGTTTTGAAATCGAACGCGTTGCTTCAGCAGAAAGAGGAAGCGCTCGAACAGATTCGAGGAAGCTTAACCAAGTGAGTACGATCATGGTTTTACCCAACCGCCCTCTATAGACAAAAGTATTGGGACAGCACTTCTGATGAATCGATTCAAGGATTCGATTGCAGCCAGAGTTTGTTTGTTCTGGTCAAGGATCCGTGTTTCTTCCAGGACTCGGGACGAACATGCTTGCAGTCAGAAAGCCTTACAGGACCTCAGTGAGAACATGCGATTATCTGTCCAGGAGAAAGAGGCAGAGATTGAGGATCTCTGTCGCACAAAGAAAAACCTGGAGGAACGACTTATCGAGCTCATTCGGTAAACAAGTCTGTTTAAAAAGCATTTTTCCCATCATCATGTTCATCTGACAGCGATGTCTAATTATTATTTAGTTATTTATTTATTTTACTATTTTGGGGGGTGCTTTCTACTCAGGTGGGTTGTCAGAATGTATCTTGGTATTGGGGCCGGTACTACGATGTAGTGGCTAGTTATCTTTCCTCTTATTGCCAATTAGCCTGGTGGAATGTCTTTAGACTGTGGGAGGAAGGAGGAACTTGAAAAGCTACAAAGAAGGCAGCACCTGGAGCATCCGCTTCATGTCTGGGCATTAAATATTAAATAAATGATATCAGATCTTGTAATTTAATATTTTTTTACATAACATGGGATAGTTACATGTTATTATTGTTTATTATTATTTATTTTTGAGTTTTTATACTACATTTTTGTAATTTAAATAAAGATAAAAATAAAAATTTGAGTTTATTTTCATTATTATTTGTTGTCTGGGTGAGACTCTTGCACCTGGTATAATACAGCTAATGGGATTTTTGGCGCCCCCTGCAGGGATAAGGATGTATTGTGGAAGAAATCAGATGCTCTGGAGTTTGAGCAGAAGCTGAGAGCAGAACAGTCAGACCGAGAGCTTCCGTACTGCTTCGAATGTCATTCACCATTCACCTGGTTTGTGCGCAGACATAACTGCAGGTCAGTGAGCAGTGTACACCCCTAAACAAACAAAAACAAACAAACAAACAAAAAGGAACTCAATCCTTGAACTTTTGAATTGCTGTTTTTTTTCAATCCGCAACTTCTCTTCTTTTCTGTCTCTGCGTCTCAGCCTGTGCGGTCGTCCTTTCTGCTACTATTGCTGCAGCCTGCAGGGCGGCGCCAAAGAGCACTGCTGTAAGGAGTGCCACACCCGCCACGGTACGAAAGAGCACCCAATTCAGGGGGAGCTGGGGAGCCCATCTCAGCCGTCACAAAGCCCGTTGGCCTCAACTCCTTCTAGAACCAGCATGCCCGGTGTTACAGGTAAGATGCGCCTCATGATGTGGAAACTAATAAGCCGTTGCGATCTGTTTTCCTCCTACAGTCCAAAAGCATGCAGGTGAGCACCGCTTCTTGTCATACATGTTACCTAAAGTTAAAAAGGTAAATACATTTTAAAAATGTAACCTAAGGAGGAGTAACAAGGGTTGGACAGGGGTCGAGAGAGGGGTCAGAGCTCTGAGTCAGCCCATCATACAGCGCCTGGAGCAGACAGAATTATAGAATTCTATTTTTGTATTTATTTTTTTAAAGCATGCTGCTGCCCACGAGTGATAATAGTAGTGCTCACAACATGCCCTCGAGAGACGAAGCAGGAGCATCGTCTTCGAATCACTAGTGTGAGTTTTGCTGTGCTTTTCCTCGCTAACGAGCAGTTTTAGCTCCAAGTTCACACGTTCTGCGCACAGGGAATCGTGACAACAAACTCGGCACGGCACTTCGTTTAACACCCAAATTGCACTCGTTACAACCTTTGTTTACCAATAAGCCCCGTTTAAATACGAGTATTTTTGCATCTGTGGGTCCACGGGAACTAACACCGAGCCATTAATATAACGCGGCACAGAAACGGGGGGGGATTCGAAAAAGTTTCGAGTTACGTCATGACGTACGGCGGCAGCCAGGTCGGCCGGGAGTGACTCACTGAGCTCCTGAGGTCCTCACGGGTGTTTGGAGCCATGCTGACTTACAGGGCGAGTCGGGAAGGATCCATATAACCGGCACGGTCATTAGGGTGTCATATATATCTATTCAGTTCACACATAATGTCCACAAATCCCCACAGACGTGTTCTGCTCGGAGTTCGGGCACTAAACGATTCAAACCTGACACTGACGTTTAACTGTAATACGCCGTCTTGACCACACAGAGGCACTGAGGTCACCCCGGGCGGGCGACGCGGCTTTCGATGTCATCACAGACGAGGAGGTGAACTGGCTTCAGGAGAGCGACTCACTGCCCTACAGTACAGCCCTGTGTCCTGAAAGTGTGCAGCACGATACACACAACATGTACGTCTCACACACACACACACGCACACACACAATATAACCTCGGCGAACAACTGTCCGATACGACAGACGAGCAACTTTGTCTTTAATATGACCAGGAGCAGCAGTATGAGCGGTGGTGACCTCACTACAGACGAGGCCGAGGATCTGGCAACCTTAACCCAGGACGCTGAGATCTGTAAGCTCGACTCTGGAGAACTCACGTATGTTCAACCCACTACATGTCCAAGCCGTAAATGCGCATCTGTTCGCCATGACGTGACCTGGCCGTCCGCTCTTACAGGCAGTCGGTTCCGTACAACATGGACGAGGTCTGTGGGTTTGGGGACAAAGCCAAAGAATTCTTCGTCAAGTCTGGCTGTTATAGTCAGATCCTTGTCAGTGTGAGAAACGCCGGTCCCACCATCTACTGGACGTTCTCGTCCACACCAAAGAGCATCTCGTTCGGCGTGGTGTATCAAGAGAGCGTGGAGACGCCCCTCGGACAGGCCAAGGTAATACCAAGTCTGGATAAACAGGCCGCCTACATCACATTTAACATTTACGTCGGTTAGGAAGAGATGTGGTGGTGGTTGTGTGTGTGTGTGGGGGGGGGGGGGTATGGGGTTTGTTAGTTTATCAGTCTCATCAGTCCCGGATTGTCTCGCTCACCCGCACTCCCTCGTTCTGTCCTGATTGCAGGTTCTGATCCCCTTGATGAGATGCGTCTCTCATAAGCAGCTGATCAGGGGCGAGGTAAAAACCCTCCACCCCGGAGTGTACACGCTTATTTTCGACAACTCCTTCTCCAGGTCTGTGGAAAGTCCTAATACTGACCGGCCGACTGACGTTCTCATCTGGTCTCATTTCTGTGTTCGGTGTTGCAGGTTCATCTCCAAGAAGGTCCAGTATAAACTCGGCCTAGAGCCGCCGGGATCTGCTGAGGACGGCGAACGCTCCTAACACGACGCGCCGGATTCGGGACGGAACTTCTTGATGGATCATCGATAAGTGATTCGATGGATTTTATATTTTAATACGAAAGGGAAATGAATAGCAACCATTTTAGCACACCAGCGTTAAAGGGTCCGGAGCTCCTGCAACTTCGCTTCTCGTTTATCTAGAATAATCTTTGAAATCCTGTCATGTGAAGGAGAAGCTGTTTATCTCATTGAGGTTTTATTTATTATATGAGTTACTAACAGGGATTATTTATAGCAACCACAACAGGGTTTAATCGTATTTGCATTTCCTAGGTAAAGAAGAACTAACTAGGTGTGTGTTACATTTAGCTTAATCTCATATGACTACAGCGGGGATCTTTATCAATAGAGTGTCACAAAAAAGGAGAACAATTCGGGGGGAGGGGGGTAAAAGACTTTACAGTGCACTTTACATACTGATACTGTAACACTAAACTTCAGTCTTCCTTAAAAAGGATTTAATGGCTTTAAAATACACAGTATGTTGCTTTTTTATATCATATTTACATTATACAAGATTATTAAAGCACAAAAATCCACTATTTTCTGAATCTCTAACACACAACACACATCAAGCCAAAAACATTGTACTTTTTTTTTACAATTCATAAATAAATATATTTACATACATTCATTATAAATGCTTTATAAAGTTTGACGACATTTCTTTACTGTCGATACATCAGCATTAAAATACTAAAACAATAATCGTCGTGGTTCCAGTAGACACGACTTGAGTCTCTGGCTTAAACCGAAATGAACAATTTCCAGTTTTATACTTTATTTATGATGTATTTTTAATAATATATAATTAATAAGACGTTAATAATACTATACGACGTGACCGTGTGTAAACGAATCTGAATGATGAACTAAAGTACTGTACATACTTTATTATGATTTTATAAATAAATGCCTAATAAATAATCTATTGTACAGTAACATGATATGATGTGTGAAACGATGTTGAAATTGATGTATTTAATAAATCATCTGTGCAGGAAATGATCCCAGAATGCACAAATGTTATGCTAAGGATTTGGCCATGTTGTTTATTTGCCCATAATTGGTGTTCCTTGATCGTCTCTTTAGTAAATAAATAAGTTCAGAACCCTGCACGGTTCCTCCGGAACATGACTGGATCTAAAGTGGAACCCCCGAGCCACGTGTTTATTATTCTCACTAGAACTTACTAACGTGAGCAGCCGTAGTAAGTAGTTTATTATATTTGTAGTGCTAGTGCGAGGTGGCAAGTGTTCAAAACCAGAACTCGAACGCGTTAACGCTGCACGTCTCGCTCGAGCAAATTAAACGTACGAACACATCGCGGCGGACCATCTGAAGCCGCGTCGCGCGTTCTGATCTCTGCGCTTGTTTTCGTGCTCGGTTGCCTGTGGTTACAGACGCAGCAGGACTGCAGATAGCGGCGGCCATCGACTCGCCTCTCCAAGGTTAATGAGCCTGTTTTAAAGCAGCACACGTCCACCGCCGGGCCTCGGCTCCAGGCCGCTCTGGTTAACGCATAACGGGTGGAGAGAGGGAGAGAGAGAGGGGGGGCAATGGGATTGATGGGGGAGACGCTGTTACAGAAATGTGTTCTGAATATTAACTGCCAGCTTTAAATAAACAAGTAAACAAAAACGACGTTTTTTTTAAAGACAGAAGAATCTTATTTAAATACAGTTCACTCAGGCTCAGTTGACATTAACACACACTAGGGGGCAGCAGTGAACACACGTGCATATTGTATTGGGCAGCCCTGGCCACAACGCCTGAGAAAAAGTTATATAGAGAAAATTAAAGAGTAAACTAGAGCAGACGGTTTGTGTCTGGTTCATTCATCATAGAGAATCTAGGCCCCTGATCTGACTCCTACTCCATGACCCCGTGAACCCCCTTTTCTCCCCCAAATCTCTGTGGGACGATTCGTGACCCGCGAGAAAGGTTCATATTTGTCCACCGGACTGCTGGATGGAATAATTTTGCAGGTGCAGGTCTTTTATCTGCTCGCATCAGAAACACTTTGTTCATTCATTAAATCCTTTCTGCTTGTGCAGCATCTCGTTTAGCTTCCCAGCCGATAGCTGTATTATAGCTGCTGTTTCCATGGCGACCCGTCGCAGCCCCTCCGTACGGGGCGCATCGGGAGAGGTCGATACGGCGCCGAGCGTCTGGCAGGAAAACACAAAGATTTCGGGAAAAGATTATTTTTAAGAGCGCAGAGAACGTGTTGTACCTTGCAGATTCACGTGGTGATTCAGGATCACGTGTCTGAATATTAACGGCACACGATGACAAACTAAAACAGGTTTTCATTAGTTATTAATGCGCATTTTAGACTGAATTTTATTAGATCTGACACTTTTTAAAAGTTGGTACTTTTTGATTGGAAACGTGGGCTTGAGTGCCTGTCAGTCTGCTTTAGTTCTAGTTAAGGATGTAGGCGCCGTTCCCATCAGTCCATGAAAAGCTGTAGCACTGCACTAAAAAAAGGCTTCTGGCAGTAAATGCCTACCAGTCCAATAAATAAACCTTAGCTTCTGCCTTTCAGTTCAGTAAATGCCTACCAGTCCAATAAATAAACCATCGCTTCTACCTACCAGTCCAAAAAATGCCTACCAGTCCAATAAATAAACCATCACTTCTACCTACCAGTCCAATAAATGCCTACCAGTCCACTAAATAAACTATCGCTTCTACCTACCAGTCCAATAAATGCCTACCAGTCCAATAAATAAACCATCGTCTCTGCCTACCAGTCCACTAAATGCCTACCAGTCCAATAAATAAACCATGTCTTCTGCCTACCAGTCCACTAAGTGCCTACCAGTCCAAAAAATAAACCATAGCTTCTGCCTACCAGTCCAGTAAATGCCTACCAGTCCAATAAGTAAACCTTAGCTTCTGCCTACCAGTCCAATAAATAAACCTTAGCTTCTGCCTACCAGTCCAAAAAATAAACCATAGCTTCTGCCTACCAGTCCAATAAATAAACCTTAGCTTCTGCCTACCAGTCCACAAAATGCTTACCAGTCCAATAAATAAACCATAGCTTCTGCCTACCAGTCAACTAAATGCCTACCAGTCCAATAAATAAACCATCGCTTCTGCCTACCAGTCCACTAAATGCATACCAGTCCAATAAATAAACCTTAGCTTCTGCCTACCAGTCTACTAAATGCCTACCAGTCCAATAAATAAACTTTAGCTGCTGCCTACCAGTCCACTAAATGCCTACCAGTCCAGTAAATGCCTACCAGTCCAATTAATGGACACTGGCTTCTGCTTTCCAGTCCAATAAATTCCTATAAGTCCAGTAAATGGACCGTGGCTTCTACCTTCCAGTCTAGTAAATGCCTACCAGTCCACTAAAATGCCTACCAGTCCAGTAAATGGACCGTGGCTTTTACAATGGGCGTGGCCTGTCACAACTCAACAACAACCATATCATTTAATAATTTATTTTTTACTGTTACATGAATAACATCAATGAAAGAGTAAACACACACACGCATGCAAGCACGCACGCACACACACACACACACACACAACCATTGACACGTTCTTATTTAATACAGTAAAGGAAAATATTAACACACAAACACACTTCTGCTGGCTAATTCAGACCATTAGATGAATTCCTAAATGAATTCTGACTGTGTGGAGGCCCTCTGACCCTTCCCTTGTTCTCCTCTTGTTCCGGCTGGCATCAAACTAAACCCGCCGCTCCGGAGACGACGCCTCGGCGAACGCGATTTGTTTTGCTCTAATAAGACCAGACAGAGGTGGAGTTAGCGAGTCGTACACAAAGCCCAGACGTTTTTTTTTTTCAGACGGTGGACCAGGATCTGCGAGATAGAGATACATGGGTTTCCATGGATACTCGGCCCAGTCTGAAAATCCTGATAACGTATGTCATTAAGTTCCATCATAGAGCAGAAGCACGTCTAGGAAGCTGCCCGTACGGTTGATAAAGAGCAGGTCGAAACACGGCTACCGACCGGGCATACGTCAACCTGAGAGATGAGGTCACATGATCATGTTAACGAGTACTGTTAATTAAAAATCAGTACCGAGGACGTTAACCTTTATTCATGATGCCTCGGAACTAATCATTTACATGTTCCGTGATGCAGAGAGTAATCTATAACACCGATCAGCTGATTCATCACCGTGCCTGTTAGTGGGTGGGATATATTACACATCAGGTCAACGTTTTATCATTAGAGTTGACCTAAGAAGCACAAGCTCCTTATTATGCTTATTTACATTCGTCATTCGGTCTAATTATTGCTTTCAATTAGGGTGGTGATGGCTTAGTGGTTAAGGTACTGGGTTAGAGACCTGAATGTCATCAATTCAAGCCTTACTACCATCAAGTCGCCACTGTTGGTCTCCTGAGCAAGGCTAATAAACTTCAATTTCTTATACATGGTGTTCCAATGTCATGATATGTCATTTGCATAAAGGCTTTGGTGAATCCTGAAAGTGTAAATATAAATGCCTTTAACCTCCTGAGAGCCAGACTTTTCCCTGATGTGCGTTTTTTATTTCGGCAAACTATTTGTGATTAGTAGGACCTAACAAGAATAAAAATTTTATTTTGTCTTTGTTTTTTTTCTAAAAACGGCTTCATGTACAACGTCCTCGTATGGAGACAGTAGGTCTAAAATAAA